>WBZZ01002249.1:100000-107500 GCA_019918135.1 Paulinella micropora | reverse complement strand
ACATACATACAGTCACATATATGAAATTCTAAATAGAAATTGATATGTATGTATAACTTGGGCAAGGAGAGCATAGTGTATTTGTACCTTTTTGTACCTGCCTTTGTGCACGGTGTGTGTTAGCATCCCAAGCCGACCTGTCGGGCACAGCACGCCCTCCGCTCATTCACAACTCCCAACTCGGGTTGGTTTTGCAGCAGCTGTGAGGAGATGCAGAAAAAGGATGCACGCATGTATGGCTGTCGGGAGTGCGACTACGATTTGTGCAAAGCCTGCTACGAACGTCCAGCGGGGCAAGGCACAAAAGAGGATGGGACGGAGAGGGAAGATGGGCAGAACGAAGGAGCAGGGTCTGGCAAGCCCATGTCGTCGCAGCCGTCCGAAGCCAAAGGCGCCACCGACGCCACAGAGCAGAAAATCATTCAGCAGCTGCCCGATCCCGATGAACAGTACTCCTGGAAGACTTGCACCTGGACCAGGTGTTATTACAAGGCAGATGGTCGCCACCTGTTCATTAAAGACTCAGAGAAGGCGCCCGCGATGAGGAGGTTCTCGTCGGTCACGCCCGCAGGGTGGGTGGAGCCCCGCGGCAACCCCACTAAGCTGGCCTCGTCACTGTCGCAGGACCTGCCCGACGGCACCTGGCATAGAGTGCATCAGACGCGCGACGGGAGGCACCTGTTCTTCCTAACAAGCAAACACAAGAACAACTATGGGGACGAAGTGTACGCCAGGAAGGTAGCGGCGCAACCGCCTCCAGGGTGGGTCGATCCCCGTGGCAAGCCAACCCAGATCAACGATGCCCTGACTCAGGAACTGCCCGATGGCATCTGGATCAGGCTCTACCTCGAGGAAACAGACGACCACAGTTTCTACAACATCACCAAGAACGAGTTCGCAGAGACCATAGTACCCAACGGGTGGGTGGATCCGCCGGGCATGCCCACCATCCCCAATAAAGTCATTTCGGGCCAGGAGCTGGTCAAGGCGGCGAAGGACGGCCAATTTGAGCGCGTCCAGGAGCTCTTGGCACAGGGCGCCTCCGTGGAGTCAAAAGACTGGGACGGCGACACAGCCCTACACAATGCTGGGTGGAAGGGTCACCGCGCGGTCGCAGCGGCACTCCTAGCCGCGGGTGCCAACGTCCATGCGTCGGGCAGCAATGGCAGCACGGCCCTCCATCGGGCTTCCGCGAACGGTCAGACGGCGACGGCGGAGGTGCTGCTCGCGGCGGGCGCCGTCGTCAACGCCACAGACAACAATGGCAGCACGTCCCTGCACCGGGCCGGGGCGAACGGTCAGGTGACCATGGCAGAGTTGTTGTTGGCGGCTGGCGCCGACTTAAACGCCACCAACAAGCACGGCTACACTGCCCTGCACTATGCCGGGCGGGAAGGTCACACGGCTATGGCGGAAGTACTGTTGATGGCCGGCGCCGTCGTCGACACCCAAACAAGCGACGGCAAGACAGCGCTCGACCTGGCACGCGCAAACAACAAAATAGAAACCGTGAAACTGTTGGAGGAGTCTACGAAGATGAGTGATCTCGTGTCGCGAGCAGAGAACGGGGAACTCACGCCCTACGACAAAAGCAACATAGACGAATGTGAGGCCGCCCCGTGGTCCGCGCTCCAATACGCAAGCTTGCAAGAACTCCAGGGAGCCGTGCAGGGTATCCTAGAAGCCAAGGCCAACGTCGACAAGCCCAACAAGAATGGCGACACGGCCTTGCACTTTGCCTTGCGTCGCGGTCACTTCGCCACCGCAATAATGCTGGTGGCTGCGGGCGGTGATATCACTGCCAGGAACAAGGAAGGCCAAGGTCTCTTAGACTTCATTCGGAGGGACGAAGGGCTATTGGACGTCTTCGAGAAGCACCAAGCAGCAGCGCTTCTTGTCTTGGCAGCAAGCGAAGGCGACACAGATTTGTGCAGGCGGCTTGTAGAGGGCAAAGCTGAGCTCAACGCTACTGATCAGGAGCACCTGACGGCGCTTATGCACGCGGCCAAGAAGGACAATATTGCCCTCGCCAAGATCCTCGTTGAGGGCAAAGCCGACCTCAACGTCACAGACCAGGAGAAATGGACCGCCGTGCATATGGCAAGCCAGAACGGGCAACTAGACCTGATGCGCCTGTTGATCGCTGCAGGAGCCAATCTCAATCAAGCCAACAAGGACGGTGAAACACCGGCCTACAGCGCCAGCTTTTATGGGCGCGTGGAATGCCTGGAGGAGCTCATTAAGGCCCGTGCTGACATCACGTGCGGAACCAAGATGGGATGGACACCGGCACATGCAGCGACCTGGAACAAGCAGGCCAAGTGTATGGAACTGCTGCAAGCAAGCGGAGCCAAACTCGACGACACAGCCCAGCGGTGGCCTCACGCGTTGAAGAGGCTGTTCGACGCCGTCAAGCTGGGGAGGGCCGAGGACGTGTTGCGCCTGGCGGATGAGGGCACCCCCGTCAACACACCCGATGAGGACTTTTTGTCGCCGCTGCACTGGGCGGGGAGGACCGGGCACGCGGGAGTGGCCACAGCTCTGCTTACGGTTGGGGCCAATGTGCTCGCCAAGGATAAGGAGGAGCGGACGGCCCTGAACTGGGCGGGCCGGAAGGGCCATGTCGCGGTTGCAGTGCAGCTGCTTAAGGCGGGTCCCATACGCACCCCCGACCAAAGTGGGATGAACGAGGCTGCAGAAGAGCTCTTCCGGTCGTACGTGGAGGCCAGAGACAAGGCCGGCAAGTCGGCGCTGTCGTGGGCTCGCCAGGAGGGGCACAAGGAGATGGTTCAGCTGCTAGAGAAGGCTCCACAGCTGCCAAGCGCACTCCTTGGCGCTGCGGAGAAGGGCGACATGAAGTCTTTAGCTAGAGTACTTGAACAGGGCACTCCTCTGGAAGCAAGGAACCAGGACGGAGCAACAGCTCTGATTATGGCGGGAATGAATGGGCACACGCCGGTGGCGGAGGCGCTGCTGCAGGCCAGAGCGGAGGTCAATGCAAAGGAGAAGAACGGAAAGACCGCTCTGGATTGTGCAAAAGAAAACGGGCACATCGCGATAGTAGAGCTGTTGTCGAAAGCCACTTATCAACCTAAAACACCAGTACCCGAATTGCGGGAGCTCCTGGAGCAGGGTCAGACCATGGAGACAAAGAGCGAGGCGCGGCTGGTATCCGGTCAAGAACTGCCCAAGGCAGCTGAGGACGGCAATGTCGACCGCGTCAGGGAGCTGCTTGCGCAGGATGTCGACCTGGAAGCGAGAGACAGTTCCGGGCGGACAGCCCTGATGAACGCCGCGTGGAAGGATCACGTGGCGGTGGCGGAGGCGCTGGTGCAGGCCAAGGCAGCACTGGACATCAAAGACACCAACGGATGCACAGCTCTCAGGCTGGCCGGCCACCACGGAAAGCACAAGGTAGCCGCGGTGCTGCTTAAGGCCAAGGCCGACATGTCGCTCAAAGACAACAACGGCCAAACGGCGTTGTTCGTGGCCAGGGAAAACAACAGGACCGCGATTGTGGCGCTGCTGGAGAACTACGAGCAGAATGGGCAAGCACTGAGCGAGGCGGTGAAGAAAGGCCAGGAGGAGGAGGTTCGGCGACTGCTGGATGACGGTGTTCAATGGGACTTGCCCGACCAGGACGGCGCGACGCCTCTCCTGCACACGGTTCGACGAGGCCACCTCGACCTGTTTCTGCCTTTGGTCCACGCCAAGGCCAAGATTGAACACAAAGACAAGAGTGGAGTCTCGGCTGTGGATTTGCTCATGTGGCCTCCTTACTGGCAAGCGCAGACCGCGCGTGTTTTGGCGCTGTGGGCGGCGACAGGCGCTCCGCCACCCAGGATGTCCCGCTTTGCTACCCCAATGCACTACCTGGCCACGCTCCAGGAGAATGATCTCAAGATTGCGGGCAGCAAGGTGGCGCAACAAGGCCAGGACCAAAAGAAAATTGGCCAGGATGTGCCCAAAGAAGGGAAGGGCGCGGGCGGGCGGGTGGCCGAAGGAGAGGACCGCAACCTGGCCACACAGGACACAAAGGGCCGCCAGGACGCGGCCAAACCGACAAAACAAATAGAGGCGGCCAAACAGGATAAAGGTGCGGCCAGTCGGGCGGCCAAACCGACAGGCCCACCAGAGGCCAAACAGGACAAGGGCCGCCAGGATGCGGCCAAACAGACAGGCCAAACAGAGGGGGCCAAGCAGGACAATGGTGCGGGCGGTCGGGCGGCTAAACCGACAGGCCAAACAGAGGGCAAGCTGGTCAAACAAGACAAAGGCGCGGGCGTACGGGCGGCTAAACCGACAGGCCAACCAGAGGACCGCAAGCTTGCTCAACTGGACAAACCCGCGGTCGGTCGGGTGGGCAAGCAGGCCAGCTTGAGCTCGGTATTTTCTCTCAAAGGTCGCTTGCCGTCGCGAGTGCCTAAAAAGGAGTTTCTATCATCAGAGGCCGCACAAAATGTCGAGCTGTCTGCATTTGGAGTGGGGGTCAGGGTTAGGCCCAGACAAGAGCTCCGGTTGTCGGCAGAGAAGTATGCGCAGCTTCCCGTGGTGCTGTGTCACGCCATGTTGCCGTGGATCGAGTCCGGGCAGGTCCGGGACGAGCGCGGTCTCACCGCTCTGGAGGTGCTGCTGAACCCTCTCCCTGCCTTCTGCTCTTTACTGTCTTTTGAATTGCACTCGCAACCATCTACTTTTACATAGAGTTATTGCTGTTGTGGTCGCTGTTGTTTTTGTTATGGTTGCTGTGAGTATTTTGTTGTTGCCGTTGTCCTGCTGCCGCTCCATCCGCTGTTATTTTTTCTTTGTTGCTGTTGACGTTATTTTTGCTGCTTCTTTTGATTTTGCTGCTTTGCTGCTTGCTGATGGGTTTGTTGTTGGTACTGCTGCAGCTGCTGCTGTGGTTGGTTTTTATTTTTTTTATTATGGCGCCCCATCACTTGTGCTGGTTGTGTTTGCTGGAGTGCAGGCGCTTCGCCAGTCTCAGCTGCCCGCGGTCCCTCCCTCCCTCCCCCCCCCCCCCCCCCCCCCAACCCCACCCCTCCATTTCCTCCGGGCGATCATGCTTTCGCCCAGTGCTTTATTCACCCGGGCATGCACACAAATACACGTGCGTGTGTGTGTGTGTGTGTGTGTGTGTGTGTGTGTGTGTGTGTGTTTGTGTAGTTGCGAGACTGGGCGCTCAGCCTGGGCGCCTTCCTGGGCCGCTACCTGGTGTCCCAGCCGGCGCCCTACTGTACGCTTGCTCTCTCTCTCTCTCTCTCTCTCTCTCTCTCTCTCTCTCTCTCTCTCTCTCTCTCTCTCTCTCTCTCTCTCTCTCTCTCTCTCTCTCTCGCTCGCTCGCTCTCTCTCTCTCTCTCTCACTCACACACACACTCACTCTCTATCTATCTATCTATCTATCTATCTATCTATATCTCTCTCTCTCTCTCCCTGCCTCTCTCCCTCCCCCACCCCCCCCCCCCAACTTTTTTTTTCCCCAGTAAGCAAGGTTTAATAGAAGAAATATAGAAAGAAAGACAAACCATAATCGAGCGATCTGGCCCAAGGTAGCTGCAGTGCAAGTCCTAAAGGAAGACTGAACTAAGGTTCAACAGCTAAGCTCCTTAGAAAGAGACACATAAGAGGAGAAAGAGAAAGGGAGAGAGAACGAAAGAGAAAGAAAGATAAAGAAAGATAGAAATACAGTAGACAAAGAAAACAGCAGAAAGAGATACAAACATCAAACTGACACAATGACAAAACGGAAGCAGATAAAGGCAAACACAAACAAACAAACTAGACAGGGGCAAGGGAGACAATACTATGTGGTATAGGCATAGTGCAGAGCAGACATAACCAACACAGGGCGCAAGTGAGATCGATTCTCAGACAGTGAGACAGCCCTAGGGAAACTATAGCACCATCTGCAACACACTCGCACCCTTGGGCTGACGTAGCCAGGTGGGGCGTGTGCAGAGCGTAGTAAGGCTCGATGTGGCCAAAGGCGACGAGAATATGCCGAGTGCTGCAATATCCTTAAGGACAGGCTCAAGCCTGGCAATCTTTCCGACACGCGGCCCCAGGCCAGTCGAGCCAAACCGCACCGCACACACCACACAAAAACAATATGGGTCTCCACAAGCCACATTGAACAAGAAGACGCAATTTATATATAATTTATATGTATATATATATATATATATATATATAATATATATATGTGTGTGTATATATATATATAAATATATATTACTACCTTTCTCTCCTTTTCATGTTCTTTTTTCCAAATTCTCCTCTCTCCTTTATTTTCTCTCTCTCTCTCCCTCTCTCTCTCTCTCTCTCTCTCTCTCTCTCTCTCTCTCTCTCTCTTGCTCGAACCTCGTGCTCTGTTGTGCGGTGCTGCCTGCAGACGAGTCGGCCACAAGTCGCGTCCTGATGGCGGAGGACGTGCAGGCCGCGGAGAAAGCTGCCAGCAGGGTAAGCGCTGTTTACCAGGATTCCTACCCACCTAGCAATCCACCTGCGTGCGTGCTCATGGCGGCCAAGCGTGAGGTTTGGGGGCCGGATCGGCTGCAAGGGGAAAGTAGGGCATGTGTGGGGATGGCCTGCGTGCTATGGGGAAAAAGTTTTAGCTGGGCTTGCTTGTGGCTGCTGGGCGTAGGTCGCCCTCAAGCTGATCACCGGAGCGGGTTCCGAAGACAATTTCCAGCGGGAGGTGTGTGCTCGCCCCTGTTCCTTCACCGCTTTCACAAAGAGAGAGAGAGAGAGAGAGATGGAGAGAGAGAGAGAGAGAGAGAGAGATCTTGGGGGGGGGGGGGGGGGGGGGGGCAATTCGCGGAAATACGAACGAAAAGTGTCGTTGGATTCTTCGACCCTCTGTCTCTTGTCTCTCGACTTTTATCTTTCATCTATATATTTATCTCCTTCGCTAGCGTCATACCGGCAACACATGGTACAGGTACATCCTAGGTCTGTCTGCCTGGCCCTCTTCTTTCTCTCTCTCTCTCTCTCTCTCTCTCACACACACACACACATTGCATGTGCCCGCGCTTGCAGAAAGCCTCACGGATTTTGTTGGGGGGCGGGCAAGAAGCTGAAAAAAAAAAGGGAAAGAAGCAGCAAGGGGGCAGCGGGAGGGATTGGCTGGTGGACGTGCTACGCTGGCACGATCGCCACCTCTGCCTGGCCATGCCCGCGGTCGATTATTCAATGAACGACTACCTGCGCCGACACAACGTGGCGGGCAAGGCCATCAAGGAGGTGCGGTCGATTGCGGCGCGGGTAGCGCAGTGTTTGCAGCAGGTGCACGGCCGTGGCCTCGTCCACGGCGACCTCAAGGTCCCCGCTTTGTCTGCTGCCTCCGCCACTCCCCACGGCGTGCCTTGTGTTCTGCTGTCCAGCCCAACAACATCGTCTCCTTCCGCGGCCAGTGGGCGCTCATCGACTTCTCTGGCGCCTCCAAGTTTGGTGACCGCGTCGGTTACAAGTAAGTGCGCTGTGCGGCGGTGCTGTGTGCAT
>WBZZ01002249.1:55000-95000 GCA_019918135.1 Paulinella micropora | reverse complement strand
GAGGGGGGGGGGCGTCCGCATATGGGATGTCCCTCATAGTCGGTCGTCCTTACCGATGGGATATCCCTGAAGGGACCTGAGTTGCAACATCCTACTATGCCCCAAAGACGTTCCACAGCATGCAGCATCCCCGAGCCTCAAGCTCTTGTCCCATGATAAATCCACTATGATACATTTAAAAACGAAACTCAGATCGTTTTGAATTTTTTATCCATCACTTTTCGATTCTTATTTTCTAATCAAAAGATGTCTGAGATAGCTGGTTTTATTCCATAGGCACAAAGTGCAGGAGACATGTAATAGTGTGACATACCTACATACACGGCCCCTTGAAAAACTCTTTGGAAAAAAGAAAAAAAAAAGAAAAAAAAAAGCGGGCAATTGTTCCGAAAAAAATTTGGGCACATACCTAAGATGGGATGTGCCCAAACATCTATATCGCCTGAGCAGGAATGTTCCGGGTTGTCCCCAAGGAGGGATGTTCCGAGGTGAGCCTACGTTGTTCAGCGGGCCATCGCATCCCCAGACCCCAAGCCTTTTCCAGCTTTGAAATCTAAGTTTTCCAAAGTCACGAAGTGACATACCCCAAAACAGCCCCTTGCCTGAGAGTTTTGATCTTTTCGTCCCAACCATATGCAATGGGCTATTTAGATGATAAAGCGAATGCAGAATCTCTGATTTGCATAGAGACTGAAGGGGTATTGTAAAGATTGAGCTCAGCGTTTCTGGACAAGAACGCGGGAAAGCCAAAGGACATCGATTCTGGGGCTTTCTTAGTGAGAAAAAATGCTAACTTCTTTTGGTCATTGACCTCGCGAACAAGGCAGATCAGGACCACAGTAGATCGCAGTAGAGAGCTTATGGATAGATATATCCGCCCTTATTTGTATCCTTGCCTGCGTCCACTTCGGACAGAAATCAAGGAATGCGAGGTTGAGGTACAAGAATTTTTCCTGATTTTCCCAATATTTTATAACTTTCTGTCAATCTCGATGTAAAAGGTAAACCGTAACATCTGTACAATGGTATGTTACTACAAGAGGCCTGCAGTGTATGCACACGAAATAAAACCAGCTATCTCGGTCGTCGTCCCAGAGAATGTCCGGCATTTTCTTTTGAGACACGTCTTACGTACATACATACATACATACATACATACATACATACATACATACGTACGTACTACGTACGTACGTACGTACGCACGACGTACATACATACATACGTACATACGTACGTACGTATGTATGTATATTTATGTATGTATGTATGTATTTATGTATGTATGTATGTATGTATGTAATTTAAGTGTGTGTAGTGTTTTGTGTACAAATCCCATCTCTGGTGTGTTAGGCGGCGGCTGCGGCCGGTAGCAGCAGAGCCAGTACCAGCAGCAGCAGTAGGTAGTTTAGTAAGTAGCATAAGTAGTAATAGTAGTAGTAATTGTAGTAGAAGTGATCTTCTTTTTAGTGCTAGTCTGTGTCGTGCGCTTCGTTCGCTGCCGATGCTAGTGTTTCGCACCTGTGCTGTGGCTTATTCCACAGCCCTATCGAATAGCTTGCAAGCGAGCCTCTGCACTTGCAATAATGGCCAGCATGAGCATGGGCTGAGAACGATGTTGATGCACTAAGTCTGACTTCGACCTATCATACTCGTGGCTTGTGCTTGACTGAGGCAAACCGAATGGGATCTTATTTTCCACTAAAAGATTTTAGTAAAAGAGAACATTTGCGTTTCTTATGGTTGAAAGGCAAGGGACAGAAGGCGCAGTATAATAAGTAAACGACCAAGGGAGAACGAAAAAGAGTGCAGGGAGTTAACGGAGAAAGAAAGTGAAGTATGTTTTGGGACAAAAGAAAATGCTTCTATGCCCACCCAAGGACCTACCCTACCCAAAACTGAGCATTTCGAAACCTACTCACCACATGGCCTTCCACAAATTTTCCAAGCGCCTTGCTTTCTTTCCGTGAAGAATGTAAGAAAATGTCGAGCATAACCACTGAAATCTTACGCTTGACCGGAACTCCAACTTTTACCAATCTTCCCCAACTGGCTCCAGTCTCTCAGTGTGAAAACCACATTTTCGCATTTTCGTTATGGAGGGAGGACGGTGGGATTGCACAGCACGTAGTGCTTAAAAACGCCCCTGGCTACACGTTACAAATTATAGTGACAATGTCCTGGCTAACCATACGCGAACCAAGAATGCTTGACTGGTACCCAACAAAAAACTCATCTAACAGCTTCAACAGTGCTCCCTCTCGGTTTCCCTCCTTCCACCTAAGGCGCATATCGTCCCCTCGACCCAGCTCCAACCCACCTGGGCTATGTACCGGCGACCCATATTACCATGACTAGATATTTAATAACGAATAACTGATCTAACGATATATATGAAGACTGAGGAATACCTAACGAAGGGAGTCCGTAATCTCCACACCAAAGATAACAGAAAGATCGGAACGGTAAGTATTGCCATTATATATCGGGTGGGCCGGCATAATCGCTTCTCCTCCCCGAGCGCGCCCACTCGAGTCTAATCGCGCGAGGAGTCGAACTTAATGTTTTATTTAATAACCAAATGCTTAATCAGAAAACGTGAAAGATCGAAGGACCGATCGTTCGACCCTCGCTCCCTTTCTTGCAAGAAGAAAATCGTATGCCTTTGTGAGAATTGCTGTGCTAGCTTCGAAGAAGCGGTTTTGGCAATGGAAAATTTTATTAATAATATTAATAGTATTTGGTCATATCGGCCCACCCCAAGGACAATTACCTATTTTACCTATGTCACTCTAAGTGTAATGGTGAATTCAAAGGGGGTTGTGGCACTTAGTGCGTAGTGACGTGTCAGTATGATTCAAATATCTCTCAGTAAGTAAAGTCTGAACCCTCTCGTCTAGTGTGTTATGGGCCTTGGCAGCGCTTAATTCTGGAGCACTCAGGCTGCAAGCAAGGAAGGAAGAAGGCCATCGCCGATCTGGGAGGCGACTGTCGAAAGGGGTTGGTGTCATTCCTGTAATTGACACAATAAAAGGGAAGCTAAGCTCTCGCACTGAGACCCGGGCCTTTGGCTCAGTTGTGAACGAATTGTACCTGTCCTCGCTTTTCGTTACTAGTAGGTGAGTCCCCGGCGTCGGGACACAGAGGCAAGAGACAAGCACATCAGGCAACGCAGCTGGTCTGCTAAAAGGAAAACAGACAGTAAGATCTCAATGAGTTTTAATACTCTAAGAGACACTGTGACAGACAAAAACAAAGTCAGCATGACTGCCAAAGGACAGTATGACTGGAGAACCCCGTTCAAGGCATTTCAACGTGAAATAGTTTTGCATTAGGTGCCAAGGGACTCAAAGGGGCACTCAAGACCCCAGAAGAACATGTTAGGTTAGTGCATGAAAGTATTAATAATGTAAGTGCATTGCATAGCCTGGCAAAGGAAAGAAAGTCTCAAACTTACATGTGGAGGTGGGGAGAGAGAGCAGGAAAGCAATCAGCAAGAGAGAGAGTAAAGATAGGGTTGAGAGAGGAGGAAGAGGAAGCTGAGTTAGACTCATAGTCAGAGACAGACAAGGAAAACTTTACCTCTTATTTTACGGAGACAGCCTTGAAAGGCAGTCTACTTTAGAGGGAGATAGTGGTACGAGGGAGCAAAAGAGAGAAGAAGAGCAGGTGGAGGAGAGGGAGAGAGTGAGTAGTCAGCCTTCACCTACTTATTCCACACCAGCAACGACAACAATCAAGACGAAGAGCAAGGAGCAAGTAGAGGACAAAGAGAAGGAAGAAAGAATGATAGTTGCATATGAAGAGAGTTTGCATCATAAAATGAAAAGGCAGAGAGAGGAAGCTTTTTCGTTTGTGTTTGATAAGCTAGTAGGTAAAGCAAAGAGGAGTGTGGCAGATTTGGTGAGAGACACCTCACCAGACTTTGATCAAAACTTGCACACTGTGTGGGCCAGACTGATCAAAAGGTTTGGTAGGTGAGTGAGGAGGATGTGCAAGATAAGATAAATGCGATGAATGCATGGACGTTTGATGAGGGGTGTGATTATGCTCCGCAGTTTGATGCGTTTGTTGCGTTAGATGAAGAGCTTAAGGCAGTAGGCCATAAAACACCCCACAGAACAATGGAAACAATAGTCACCAATGCCTTACAAAACCCTGAGTATGCGTCAGAGGGGGTGAGGAAGGATTGGGGAGGATGGATGAGCACGCTGAAGATGAATAAGAAGCAGCATGTATGGTCGTTTGAGGAATGGTGGCAGGAGTTGGAAGAAAAAGCACTGGAAATAGACCGAAATAAAGAAAGAGAGAAGAAGATGAAGAAAGAGAAAGGACACGCAGGGAAAGATGCCAACAAAAGAGAGGAAGTGTGTTTTGGGTTTCAAAGAGAGAGTAGATGCAAGTGGGGGGATGAGTGTCGTTTTGCTCATACAGAGGGGTCAGTCACTATGCGTGGAGTGCCTGGGGTGTGCTACATGTTTGAACAGTCAGGCAGCTGTGATAGATCTAACTGTAGGTTTAAACACACCACCACTAATAAGAAAGGGGGAGGGAAAGGAACAGGAACGAGAAAGAAGACGTGGAAGAAAGGAGAGAAATGTTTCAACTGTAACATGGAGGGGCATGTGTTCTCAGCATGTGAGAAGGAGTGCAGGATGTGTGGGGGTGAGCATAGACTGCATGAATGTGAAGAGATGGAGAAGGCGAGAGAAGAGCCAGGTGAGAAGGAAGAACCGAAAGAGAAGGAAAAGAGAAGAAAAGTGGAACATGAAAAGTTTGGTAGGGGGAGTAAGTCAGACACTTCTGACACAGATAGGGGGAGTGAGTCAGACACAGATGAGGAAGGTGAGAAGGTGAAAGCATTAAACTTGAAGGATGACGAGATTTTTGACAGGCGAGACAGAGCAGGCATGGTAAAGGAGAAGGCCCACATGGGCAAAGTGCAGGTAGTACAAGAGAGATTAATCTGTCGTCTATGCGAGTCAGGTGATCAGCAATGTTTTGTGTGCACTGATGACATGGAGAGTGAGAATGTCTTGTTGCGAGAGGCAGCTTATGGTCTGTTGAGAGGGTGATTTTGCGGGTCACACACAGATCAGGAAAGAGAGAGAGAGAAGGAAGCCTCAGGGGTGGGGGAGCAAAACGAAGATAGACCACTCAAACCGTTAGTTGAAAAGAAGAAGATAGAGAAGGAGAAGCGCTCCAAGCGCAAAAGTAAGAAGAAGAAAGGAAAAGAAAGGAGCGCAAAGAATAGGCGGGGCCCAGTCGAGGGGCAAATTTATTTTTCAAAGTCGGAGGATCGGAGGAGCGTGGAGAAGGCCAACGACTCTCAAGGGCGCGGCTGAGACGCGGACGGCGATCAAGACTCTGGCTCGGACTCGGGGCGATTCAAGCTGGTGGAGCGTGCGGTGCGCAAGTGGTTCTACGACCCGGGCGGCGGACTCAGGCGGCGGCACGTGAGCTATGGGGAACCAGGGAGTTAAGGCTTCAAGGGATCAAGGGAGCGGGGGAGCGCGCGGGGGGGGCGGCGCAACTTCAACGACTGTGACCTTTCGTTTATTACGTCAGCATAAGTTAAGTTAGTTAGAGGATACAAAGTTAGTATTGCGTTAGTTCATATAGTTGTTAGTAAGGCTCCGGTAATTTATGAATAGGGATACAAATATTTACCATCATATATGCAAGGGTAGTAGCATAAGGTAGATGGGGCCGTTATTCCTAAATAGGGGGAGCAATTCACAATTTTATTAATAATAGTATTTAGTCATACCGGCCCACCCCAAGGACAATTACCTATTTTACCTATATCACTCTAAGTGCAACGGTGAATTCAAAGAGGGTTGGGGCACTTAGCGACGTGTCAGTATTCTTCAAATATCTCTCGAGCTCAGTAAAGTAAAGTCTGAACCCTCTCGTCTAGTGTTTGGTTGTATTCCACCTGAAGAGAAATGGCAATCGTATGCCGTCAGCTAAGAATTTTTCCATTGAGAAGTAGCCCGGCCCGGCCGCTTTACTATGGAAACGGATCGTTGACAAATATACGTAAATAGCGTAAAAATTGTAAAAAAAATAAGTTGGAAAAGAAAATATCTCGTTAGTAAGTTTATGGTAAAACTGATCCATGAGTTTATTTCTCAAGTCTGTAAACTCATGCAAAATCCGCAAATTTCCGCAGAGTCAACTTATGTTGTTCTGTTGTGAGTTTTCTCTCTTTGGAGTGTGCAGGAAGTGTCTTGCGCAGGTAGTCGAGCGCGTTGAGAAGATGGTCACGTTGATTTCAAGTCGAGTGCGAACGAGGCGAGTGGATCGAACCACAACCGATCGATCGCAGCGAGAGCGGGACTAGGACGATCTTCAGCAAATCGGACTTCGCATCGTCGTAATTATTTTTCGGCGGGATGGCATTATTCGACTAAGTGTATTGATTATTATGATCGGTAATACAGTTCAGTCAAAGTACGAAAGTCAAGCTGGATGACTTATGCTTATTGTTTTAATCGATTTTATAGAGATGCCAATTTGGCAAGGAAGCAGAGGCGTTGAGCTAACTGGGATGGCGATCAGTTTTGAGATTTAACAATAACTTGAAATGATGGCCATTTATCGCAATGCAATAGATATTAATTATAGAGGTATTAATTATTTGCATATCGACATAGAACTAAGGGGGGAGCGTTGGTAGGTTAACTACGTTTACTATTAGTAATTCACAGTGACTTTGTGAGTGGGAAGTAATTTATTCGTATAGTCGAATGACCGTGTAGTTCTAGTCAATAAGAGTAACGGACGTAACGGTCTATATTGGTATTCAGGATTGGACAATAACCATTGTGTAATAATTACAGTCGTGCAGACTTTGTTTCAGTTTCGTTATTACCTTTGAGTTTGTCAGTTCTGCTCTACTTGCGGATTAAAAGTGTCGATTGGTGGGCATCGTGGCTTCTAACTGAGTCTCTCAGCAAACCGGAGTGTAAAGGTATTAGGTCCGTGAGTGACAGGGTAATTACCTAATTAACGCATACGCTACATTTTTGTCTCGCTTATTTTCATCCCTTTTCTCCAGTCGTATTTTCTCGCTTTCATCCTTTTATGCTCTCGTTTATCTTATTAAATTCCCTACTTATTCAGTAGTATATTTTTTGCAACTGATCTTTAGGAACATGTTTGGTTAGTACATCTGCAATTTGTTTCTTTGTCCCTACGGAGGCTTCACAAATTTAATCTCATTGTCTCTCTGTGCGTGATGAATGAAATGAAGTTCTAGAGGTAAGTGTTTAGTGCGTGGTCCTGACATTCCCCTTTCTGCTGCAAAGATAGTCTGTGCATTATCCTCATAAAGCTCTATCGGTCCCTTCTGTGCTATTTCTAACTCTTCCGTAATATGTCGGATAGCCAATCCTTCCCGTATACATTCTGCTGCCGCGAAAATTTCAGCGTCATTAGAGCTGAGTGCGATCCTTGTCTGTTGCTTTGAGAACGAAGCTACCGGGTCTCCTCTACAAAGCACTACATAACCTGGCGTGACTTTCCGGTTTTCTTACAGATCTAGACCTTATGTGCTGCATCGGGCCACAGAGTAATCCGCGGGTAATATGTCCTTCCTTCTTGAGATGATCTAGGCCCGTGAAATGCGATACCGCGATATGAACTTTTCAAATGCCTGAAGATCCTACCTAATAAAGCATAAGCAAGTCCTGGGTCTACTGTTTGCATTACACTAGCTGCATTCAGTGCTTGATCTGCATCTGGACGTGTCATCTTAGTTAGAAACAAAAGTTTCCATACCAAACTAGGTATCGAATGTTTCCTAAGGGCGCTTGTTTCCCCCATGGGTTCGGGGTCATGCTCAGCACTAGGGTACTGACTGGTCGGACATCGGCATATCCTATATCCTTTAAACTCTGCTTCTGATACTTCTTCTGATGCAATAAGATGCGTCCTCCTTCCTGAACTATTTCTATCCCTTTGAACTCCTTAGCCACTCCCAAACGTTTGAGAGGATAAAACTTTTCTAGTTTACTAGCGAAACGGTCGCACGCTTGTTCGTGAGGAAATAAGATCGTCTACATGGAAAATACCTATGATAGCATCTCTTATCGGCTTATCCTTTTCTACGAACATACATAAATCTGAGTCTAGTAACCTGAATCCTAATTCCTCTAACTTAGGGGCTGAAATCTCATACCATCTCCTACCAGCTTGCGGCGCACCATACAAAGCTCCATCTACTCTCCATATCATGCCCTCATGCTCCTCTCTGTCTATCGCATCGGGTGCATAAGCATAAACGGGATCATGCATGCGTGCATTTAGATAAGCATTTTTGAAGTCTATACCGTATAGCTTATGTCCATGCAATGCTGCAAGCTTAGACAAAAAGAGTAATGAGCGATGCGCTGCACAAGGTACAAACAATTGATCCGGGTTATAGCGAACTCCTGGCTCTAGCATATCTCCCCTCAGCGCTAACCTTGACTTAATGAACTTACGTCCTTTTTCGTCTAGTTTAGCTTTATGTACCCATGTGAGTCTCACTAGTTTTACTCCTTTCTCTTTAGCTTCCTTGGGGCTTACCCACGTGCAAGTGTTAAAAGACTTTAGAGCTTCAATCTCTTTATCCATTCCTGCTTTCAACTCTTTTGCGTTAAGCCCTCATCTACGATTGTCTTTGGTACCTTCAATATCAGGTACAGTAACGCAGTGGTGTGATCCTCTACGATACTTTCTACGGACATATCGGGGTGCTCTAGTTCTCCGACTGGTCTTATCCTATCTATCCTATACTTCCTAATCTCGCTGTCTAACATCTTTTCTACTTGACCGTCGTCAAAGACTACGAAGTGACTGGGCTTAGGCAGTTTACGGAGTTTAAGGCTATCGCCTTTCTTGCATGGTGCTAAGACTTTTCCTTCTCGTTTTACTGACTGCCAATTGTCTCCATATTCTTCCTTAGCCCATTCTTCTCCAAAAGCTACTCCCGGCACGCTAAATCTCTCTCTCCTGTCAATGTAGCTGCTTTAACGGCTGCCTTCTTTCTGGAGGTGGTTGTGTAACTAGTGTCCTGACCTTAGCTTCTCGTTTCCCTCTCACTAATATTGTTAGCTGATGTGATTTTATTACTTTGCTCCCAAGTGAGGCCCTTATTGGGCGCGTCTCCCTCTACGTACCTCCTCCTGGGGTGGTCTGCTTCGGGGCTTTGCGCCTCTAACGATGTGACGGGTGTTAGCCCATCATCCTTGTTGTCAGCTAGTTCTACCTTCGACTCTGATGGGAGACTGGAATCTGGACCAAAAGTGCCCCTGTCTTCCTGTAACTCCTCTTGTTTGTCAAACTACCCCTCAACTTTAAGTTCGGGTTCGTCTAGTGGCTGTTCTAGCTGTCCGGTGTCACTACTCTCCCCCTCAGATTCCTCGTCGTCCCATCTGACTTCTTTGGGTGGGTGAGCCTCCTTACCAACTACCTTGGGGTCTAAACGTGCATTACGCACGTTTGTGATGACCTTACGACCATCCCAGACTCTTTATAGTTCCTTAAACACATCGTATCCAAGCAACATTACGCGTTTTCCCCTATAGTTTCCTTTTCCTACCTGCTTTCCTATATACATTACACCTAAACATCCTATAGGCTTTAGTTGTCGGATAGCTGGCTTGTAGCCAAAGCATTTCTCAAGAGGTGAAGTGCCTAGCCATGTTCGTAATGCCTTGTGCGAAACCCGAATGGTATGCCTCTATCAGGTCCGCCAATTCTTCCGCCGGGTTCCTGGAAAATGCCCCATCCCAAGCCTTCCGTGCGTCCGCCATCTTATCCGTCGCCTGTTGTAAATGTCCCAACTGAAGTCATAGAGTGGTGGAAGCCACTTCAATTCATTTGGAAGACTAGCGCTCCAGATGACAAAGATGGCAATCCCATAGCTGAGAAGGTCAATGACATCGCAGCCGGCCCGCGGACCGGCCCGGGCCATGCGATACGAGGCTATTACTAACTTGCATCCACAGTTTTGGGCAGAAATGGAGCATACAGCCACAACCTTGCACAACATTCTACCGGCCACGACAGGACCTAGGAAGGGAAGGCTTATGACGCCATGAAGGAATACATGACCGGGCCTACAACCGATGCGGCGGCGAGGATGGCTCGGAAAGAGTCACATTTGTCCAAGTTACTAGCGTCGGATATGGGAGATGCGGCATCGCATGACGAGAAGGAGGCGAAAAAGAAGGAAATACGACAATTGGTGTTCGGGTTGTCCATATTGAACGGGTGTGTACGGGGATGGTACACGTGGATAAGAATCCGAATGGCGGTAGTCAAGGCGGAGTCAGAAGCATCATCGCCGGAGAAGCGGAAGAAGAAGAAGAAGGAACGACGAAGGGCACGATATTACGAGAGGTCGGACTCGGATGCCTCACGGTCCAGATCGGGGTCACGGGACGGGGGCTACTCGGACAAACGACGTCGACGACGACGCAGTTCGAGCAAGTCCAAGATTGGAGGGAAAGAACAGAGGGACAGAGTCCTTACACAGCTGCGACAGACACAGTTAGTCAGAGAACGGGGAGAAGCCGATCGACGTGAGTAAGCAACATGAATGCGATTATATGAACAAGTTACGTAAGTTTATCGTGGTATTGCAGAAGGAGGCTAAGGCGGCACAGTGTGGAGATAAGGCGGAACAGATATGCTACCTGTTGGGAAGTTTGCTGGGATCGGGGGATGAGCATACACGCTTGGCTGACAAGAAGTTATGGGAGGACACTTTTCAGCGAGAATTCAAAGATAAGGGGAAGGGAAGTGGGAAGGAAAGTGGATGCCGCCCACTTTGTGTTCGCGGATGTATACGGGTTCGCGCAGCTACTGGACAACGGGGATGAAATCGAAGCGTTGAAGGACGCGGCGCAGGCTATGGTGACGAAGCGGGCGGTACTACGGGATATCTTTGTCAACATTGTGGGGCTCAGCCTACTGCACGGCAAGAGACAAGTATACCCAGTGGTTTTGGCCAAGCTATGGAGGGATAAGGAGACGAAATCGGTGCTTTTGGAAATTGTGGCACAAGTAATGGCGTTATCGGATATAACGTTGGAAGGGAAGGCTCGATGGCAGGCTTTGAACCTCAACTTCAATCCGATTAGCTGGACTCTTCACGAGGACGACCCGGCGCTGATAGATCGTGTGATTGCCTTACCAGCGGTGATGCTCAAGATGCCGCAGCCAAAACCAACGGAGCGACATAACTATGGGGGAAGCGAAAGCTACCGGGGGATCAGTACCGACGTTTCCAACAGGGAGGAGATCGGGCAACACTGCAAGACTCGGGATAGAAGAGGGGACCAACGTGGGGGATACCGTGGGGGATACCGTGGGGGGCGGAACAGCTATGCGGAAGCACCCAGACTGGGAATGGGCACCCAGGTACAAACCTTGAGATATGGGTGGCGGGATGCTGAGACAGTGTTATGTCCCGAATTCAAAAATCCCCCTAATTTCAAAAAATTTTCACGGCCACGAATTCAAAAAACCTCAAAAACTTCTTTTCAACGTATCTCAGTCAAACCGGATCCTTTTTTGCCCCAGGTTTTCACTAAACACATTGAAATCAAATTCTCTACAAAAAAGTTTTCAACCAAAATTTTGTGGCTCAGGTCGAGGTGGGCTCTCAGGTAGGTACCCGCCTGGTTTCCCGCTCACCCCAGCCCAACCTCCACCTTCCTGCCTCCAACCTACACTGCCCACTTCACAAACACACTCTCCTCACCAACCCCGCCCCTCCCTCACGCCGCCCCGCCTTAGGTACAGGTAGCCTCTCCGGTACAGGTAGAAAAACACCGGTTTCCAGCTTACCCCAGCCCAGCTTACCCCAGCCCAACCTCCACCTTCCTGCCTCCAACCTACACTGCCCACTTCACAAACACACTCTCCTCACCAACCCCGCCCCTCCCTCACGCCGCCCCGCCTTAGGTACAGGTAGCCTCTCCGTACAGGTAGAAAAACACTAGTTCCCAACATTGCCCGGCCCAACCTGCACCTTCCTGCCTCCAACCTACACTGCCCGCTTCACAAACACACTCTCCTCACCGACCCCGCCCCTCCCTCACGCCGCCCCGCCTTAGGTACAGGTAACCTATCCGGTACAGGTAGAAAAACACCGGTTTCCAGCTTACCCCAGCCCAGCTTACCCAGCCCAACCTCCAACCTACTCGTTTCTGCTTCTTTTTCTTAATTAATAAGGACACCACATACATTTTTTTTCCTTTTTTTCTGTTTTTTTTTAGGTATATTTTTTGTATTTATTGATTTATTTTTTTGCTTTAAACCAAATAAAAAACAAAAGAAAAAAAAAGCACAACGAATTTCAAGAAAAAAATGAAGTTTTTCAATATTATACGCATATACTTTTTTGGATGTACATTTTTTTTTTGTTGTTGTTGTTGTTGTTTGCTATGCCTTCTTTTTTTCTAATTTATTTCTGATTTTTTTTTGTTCTTTTCTCTTTTACCCCCCCCTTCCCCCCTTTTTTTTGTTGTACACAATGTTACACACCAAACACACACCTACACATACACACACAGACATATATATACACACACACACACACAACACATACACACAAACATACACAACACATACATACAAACACACATAACACATACACACAACACACACAACACATACACACAAACAAACACACAAACACACACACACACACACGCACGCACACCACATATAACCTTACATTAAATTACCTACTCCAATTAATGTAGCACTGCAATCCACTCATTAGATCCAAACTTTTCATCCCTCAATACTGTGCGCGCTCAGGTCAAGGTATCCCTGCAGATCACAACCGGAACAGGGTCAGGTCCGGCCGACCCTGGCACGTGCCCGGCAAGTTACACATGCACGTGCCCGAGACCGGTTCTAGTACAACCTTGTCTATTAAAACTTGCAACAGGCGTCTCATTTACCACTGCTACCTCATTGCCTTTGCTATTTGCTACTTGCACATAATTTACGTTGTAATGTACTATTAATAAGCGTTACTCCACCTAGTCAATTTACCGGTAATTTGGATTGTCTTAGTCATAGGCAGGTTCATAGCCCGGACAGTTATTAATACCTTTATTACTGACAAGGACACTTCTAGAGTATTCGCGAATCATAGTCTGGAATGCCTAGAATCAAATGAGTATTACCATTCTGTTAAGGTCATAACATTATGTGTGACCCAAAGTTATTAAAAGTCTTTTCTTCGGTTATTCTATACCCTTAGCGGGGTAGCTTCCCTAAAATCTGCGTTTGAGAGATAGATTCCGTTGGCTATGAGCCTTGACAAGGAGGCAAGCGTGCCGAAGCACGTATTGAGTCAAGTGCCCATATTCGAGGGCGATGACCAAAGCTTTTGGCCTTGGTCAAGCAAGTTTCAGAAAAACAATGCAGGGGGTATCTGTCCACGTGGCAGAGATGGTATCTGTGGCATTGGCTGACCCAGCTAAAGCCAAAAAGGATTTTCCTTACGATGAAGCAAGGGCTAAGGCAGCAGAAGACTTAGAAGAGCCCGACTCGCCCATAAGTGATAATGAGGAAGATGAAGAGTCAGACACCTCTCAGAGAGGAAGAGTGAGACCCCAGACAAAGAAAGAAGACCACAAACAACCAGAAGATTGGGATAAAATGATAGCAGAACAAAAGAGAGAATGGAAAGAGAAAGAAGCAAGGAAGAGAAAAAGACTAAGTAGAAAACAATATACAAGAAGAAAGACAGCTGTCCGCAAAGAGAAGAAATATTATGAAAGGATGAAAACTTGCAGTTATGTCTGTCTGTGGCCTTTTCCAAAGACAATGTATCTAACTTCCTGCGAACACAGAAGACGAAAGGACCCATTGAAGAGTTGATAGCAGTAAGAGATCAGTGGGGATGCATTTCCGGAGGAGGTAGGTACATGTTAGAGGAAGACTCTGTCTGACTGCTCTATCCAAGTACACTCCTTCTATTGCTCTTACAATGTCAGTCAAAAATTCATCTCTCTCTAGCTTGCCACTCACAATACGCATCACTTCTCCATTCATTCCCCTCACGCACTCATTCATCAACATTTTAGCTATTTCATTTATATCTTTGAAGGTGATGACGGGAGGGTTGATGTGTTGCGTGTTTGTTGTTTGTGTCGGTAGGAGTGCTGTGATTGGTCTCGAACTAGAGATTTGGAGTTGTTGTGAGGTGGGACCTACTTGGTTACCAAACTTGTTGGCAGAAGTGGGACCCAGTCGTTGCTCTCCCTCAACCACTCCACTCTCTTCGCTCCCTTCTTTGCTCTGGCCGGTCCGCTGACTAGAAAATAGATTATGTTTGCTAAACTTTTTCTCGTGTGGTGGTTGCGGAATATTTTGCGAAACTTGTGGACTTGTGGAAATTTTGGTGTCACGTAAAGTTTCAAATTCCCCGAAAACGAGTCTGTGTGAAATTTTATGAGACTTTTCCAATGCTGCAGCTTTACTGAGCCCTCGTTCGTCTGGGTAGTAAGGAGATTTGGGGGGACGCAACACGGGACTTACCGACAAATCCAACTCCGGGTAATCTGGGTCTTGTGTGGCGTGATATCCGCAGTACCTCGCATAAGATAATCGTTTTGCGCGATTTTCATATATTCCCTTTCCTTTTGATTTTTCAACCGAAACATTACACGGTTTTTTGCGTCTTTTTATTCCTGCGCATTTCGTGTCAGGCGTGACTCCGTAAGAACTCTCAAGCCTCAAAGGAGTTTCGTTAGGGTTAGGGATGACTGGGGAACATCGTGAGGTGGCGGATACTAACCGCACTTCCTTGCCTTCTCCCCGTAGTGGGGAGGGACCTCGTAGGTGGCCGATACTAACCACACTTCCCGTCCTTCTCCACTCTCGCTACGTCTATTCCCTACCCTAGGGGTGGTCTTTGTATCATCTCAAAGGGCTTGGGGATTTGTAGATTCCCGGGGAGGTGAGCTTGGTTGCTCATCCTCTTTTTCTCTTTCCTCCTCATCATCATCGCTCTTATCATAAGTGTTCCCCATATGGATTAAAGCAACGTTTGTATCAGAGTCACTTTGTTCGTTTTCGTTTTTGTCGTTGTCTGTTGTTATCAAAGTGAGTACTTTCTTTTTCTTATAAAAGGGTTTCTTTTTGTTTTTGTAATTGTTCTTTTGTTCGTTCTTTTCTTGTTCTGTGGTCTTGTCTTCTGTTTGATTCCGCTTCATTTTTCCTTCTTTGCGGAACTTTTCCGAAATCACCGGGCAATATCTCATGGTATGGCCTTTGGCATCGCATCCGAAACACGTGACTTTGAGTGTCCAGTTTGGAGCTGTCTTTGGTCCCGGTTTATTGTCTCCCCTCTTCCCTTTGTTATCCATTAGGAGATTGGTCTCTTGCTGCTGCTTGCCATCCCGAGATTTCCTGTTGTTATGTTTGCGTATTTGAGCTTTTCTTTCACGGAATCTATTACATCTTTCTTTTTCTTCCCACATTTTCCATCTTTCCTTAGATGCTTCGCATAATTCCGAGAAATTTGGTCTTAGTCTGGCCGGGAGATCATAGTGGTCCACCTGAATTTATCCCCGAAAGCTGGATGGTAGCGCAATTTCTTAAATAGCTTTCTCTTTGCTTCCTCATCGGAAAATGGCGTCACACGTAAACTTTCAAGCTGAATTTTCTTTGCGAGAAATTCATTTAGCCAGTCTATATACCTCTCACTTGCACTTGGCCTCGTTCTCTCAAACTCACTACACCTCCACAAATCACAGAAGAGGGAGAAGGTGAGGGTAGAGGAGAGGGAAAACTAGAGACAGAAACAGAGACAGAGACAGAAGGAGAGACAGAGCATGTGTTGATACATGTGAGAAAAAGATTGATGAAAAAGAGAGACATGACAGTACAGGATAGTGGAGCAAGCACAGACATATCATGCAGGGAAGACAGATTGATGGATGTCGATGAGATAGACCCGGTAGAGCTACTGACAGGTAATTGAGAGAGGGAGTTGAGTAAGTCAGGAAGAGCTAGGCTGACAGTGACAGATGGGAAAGGAAGGCCTAGAGCAGTAGAAAAGAAGATGTTACTCGACACTACCTTGCCAGTTAGCATAGTCTCTACAGGACAGATGGACCACAAACACAACAGATCAGTCATCCACCAAAACGGACAGCTAGTAATACTCAAACACCCCATCCACATTAACGAGAGTGATTTTCTAGTAAGGGGGAGGTTAACTAAAAGTATGATATATAGATGGGATGACGAATATGATGAACCATTGAAAGTCAACGAAAGATATGATCCTTTCGCGACAAGAGGGTAGGAGGGTAGGGAGGCCCCACAAATGACAACAAAAAGGAGATAAGTAAGCATGAAGTAAATAAGAGAGAGAAAGAATTACACGTAGATATAGTATTATACGAAGCTTACCCCAGAAAGTCAGACAAACCTAGAAAGATAGGAATCAAGCTTTTCATTATGCCTGTGGGCATTTATGCCTGTGGGCATTATGGGTTAACAAAGATGCGCCTATTGGCAAAAATTTTCAACATTAAGTTAGTTGGTGACGAGAGTGATGTGAGATTCTGCGAATCTTGCATGATAGGAAAGTCTAAACGTTTGCCACGTTTTGCAGTTAATACGATAGAAAGAGCCCAAAAGCCAGGTATAATCCTACACATAGACACATTAGGACCGTGGGCAACTAGATCAATAGGTGGTAAACGGTATAAATTTTCTGTCACCGACGACTACTCACTATTCATTCTTGACTTTTATTTAGCCCATAAGAATGAGTTTGTAGATTGTTCAAAACAAGCTGTAGCCTTTTATGAGAGACAGACAGGAAACAAAGTAAAAGAAATTCGTGCAGATCAAGAATTTGATATTCCGGAGGAAGTCATTAAGTGGTGGAAAAATATTCGCTTTATTTGGAAAACTTCAGCGACAAACGATAAAGACGGGAATCCTATTGCGGAAAAAGTGAATGATATTACGGCGGGGCCTGCACGAGCAATGAGATATCACGCTAAATTACCGCCGCAATTCTGGGCAGAATTAGAACACGCAGCCACAACCATTCACAACATACTACCGGCAATTCACAGGGAACGCAAAGGAATCTCGCCTTATGAACAGCTGTTAGGTAGAAAACCAACACTCTTTCACTTAAAACCAATAGGATGCATGGGTGTGTTACATGTACCTAAGACTAAAGTGCGGAAGGGAGAGTACAGAGGGAAGAAGGTGATGCTAGTTGGATATGATCTATTTCGGGAATTATACCGCGTATGGGACGGTAAGAAGATAATTTCCGGAGTGAGAGATTTGAGATTCAATATTCACAAAATCGGTAAACAAGCTCATCCTCCTAAACTGGTGTCGTGGGGTAATGATGACTCTGAGGGGGAGAATGAGAATGAGAGCGAGCAACCACACACATCTCTACAAGCGTCACCACCCCAGTCACCACCTCAATCATCTAATTCACCACACAACGTCAACAACGACCACCCAACAACACAGTTTGATGAAGCTGAGGGGGAGATAGAGAATGATGATGTCGATGCGAATGAGAACGAGTACGCATATGAAAGTGAGCATGTGGAGAAGAATACACTGGATCACAAACATGCAAGCCTACACACACAAGTCCAGAGCCACATTATCCACAACAATCACCCACAGAGCACGAGATCAAGCCACAAGAGCATACAAATGAACAAGATCCAACAGATCCACTAAAAATACATGAAAGAAGAGCATACGAAGAGAAATCACCATCTAAGGGATTAACATGGGAGCAGAGTCAGAAAGTAACGGAGAGTAACATAATCCCCGGTAAAAGGCAGCGCAAGGCAGTAAAGAGATTTACCCCTAGTAATGAGCCCAATAGAGAAAAGAGAGAGGCTCAAGAGCTGATAGGTAAGGTAGTAAGAGTGCCAGCGCGTGCATGGGGAGATGGATGGGCGAAGAAAAAGTACGGTGTGGGATGGGAGAGCATAGTACGGGTAGGGGTAGTCAGCAGAGTGTGTGACCCCAGAGATAGACTCGTAGTGAGAGACAGACCTCAGCCCACCCACATAGTTAAGTTTGAAGACGAAGAAGAACGGATGTTGAATTCGGAAATCCACAAATACTCCGTGAAAGATCCCGAATACCCGTTGCGAAGTCCCGCTAATATGTTTTTATGCGATGACCGTATGGTGGCAGATGAGATTCGTGATTTTTATTTGTATGTAGACGTTAGAGTACCCAAAGATTTCATAGAGGCAGGTTTCACAGCTAAAGATGTTTTAGAAGGTATGAAAGCAGAACTAAAAGCTCTTCAATCTTTAACACATACACATGGGTACCCCATAAGGAGGCAAGCAAGGCAGGAGTTAGTAAGGTAGTTAGATTGACATGGGTTCACAAAGTAAAGTTAGATGAGAACGGGAAAAAGTTCATAAAGTCTCGTTTAGCTTTACTGGGAGATATGTTAGCACCCGGTGTTAGCTATAACCCAGATCAGCTCTTTGTTCCTTGCGCCGCGCACCATTCACTTTTATTTCTCGCCAAACTATCTGCCTGGCACAAACACAAACTATACGGCATAGATTTTAAAAATGCATACCTGAATGCTCGTATGAATGACCCTGTTTATGCATATGCGCCAGAGAGTGTAGACAGAGAAGGGCATGAGGGAATGATATGGCGTATAGATGGTGCCCTATATGGCGCACCTCAGGCAGGAAGAAGATGGTATGAGATATTAGCACCCAAATTAGAGGAGCTAGGTTTTAGACTGCTAGATTCTGATTTATGTATGTTTGTAGAAAATGATAAAGCTTTAAGAGAAGCGATAGTAGGGATATTTCATGTAGATGACTTGTTGTTTACAGCATCAAACAAGCAAGCATAATATTATGAGCGTTTTGCGTCCGCATTAGAAAAACATTTCCCGCTCAAAAGACTCGGTATAGCCCGTGAATTCAAAGGAATAGAGATAGAGCAATCAAACGGGAAAATAATTTTGCATCAGCAAAAATATCAGCAGCAGATACTAAAAGAAGTAGGTTACGATTCTGCTAAACCCGTCGCAAGAACATTTCACGGAACTGTCAGCCAGCTTGCGAAAATTTTCAATTGATAGTTTAGTTGGTCGTTTGCTATTTCTCGCGAAGATGACAAGACCCGATATAGAACAAGCACTAAATTCAGCAAATGTCATGCAGACTATCCATAAGGGAATAACTTATGCGATGTTAGGCAGAATCTTTCGTCATTTAGTTAACTCTTATCGAGGTTTAGCTTACCATGAGCCTAAGTCAGAGCAGGAAGGGCAAACCTATCCAAAACTTTCCATGTGGCCCGACGCGGCTCACAAAGTTTGTAAGAAAACAGGGAAGTCCCGCACTGGATTCGTGATCCTATGGGGCAGCGATCTAGTTGCATGGTTATCAAAGCGACAGAGTCGCATCGCCCTAAGTTCCAATGATGCTGAAATTTTTGCAGTGACTGAGTGCATTAGAGAGGGACTTGCGCTAAAACACATCACACAAGAACTAAACATAGCCCAAAAGAGCCCGATAGAATTATTTGAGGATAACTCTCAAACAATCTTAGCGGCAGAGAGGGTATGTCAGGTAATAGAACTAAACACTTACCTTTAGAATTACGTGTCTTTATGCACCACCTACAGAGAGACGGTGAGATTAAGTTTGTAAAAGTAGGTACAAAGAAGCAGATAAGTGATGTAATGACAAAATATTTACCGAAAGAACAATTCGAGTATTTACTTAACAAATTTACGGTAAAGATCTAGTAATTTCGGGATTTACATGTCCACTCACTTATGTTTGCTTTGAGTGTTTTGTGCAGCTTGTTGCTTGTTGCAGAAGCTTTGTTTTGCGCATTTAAGTTGGGGATAGCCTCGCGGCTGCCGGCCTCGCATGGTAGTCCGAGTCGGCGATCCAGCCTCCAACGGCTCGACGGCTTTTGACCCCTGCTTTTCTATCCTTCTTTCTGTCCTAGAATAGGAAATCTAAAAAATTTCGATTTTGCTACCCTCTACGGGAAGCGCTTGCAAATTTTTGAACACATACATATTCATACATGTTACTGCATGACTACATATATACATGCATAGAGGATGTGATGAAATTGGGAGTTCATGACCTTCGGGTTACCATAACTGATCCTCACCACTATTTCTTTTATATTACACACTGGCCACTAGATAGCCTATGACTTGCGACTAAGGGGGAGCGTTGTAATGTGCTATTAATAACCGTTACTCCACCTAGTCAATTTACCGGTAATTTGGATAGGCTTAGTCATAGGCAGGTTCATAGCCCGGATAGTTATTAATACCTTTATTACTGACAAGGACACTTTCTAGAATATTCGCGAATCATAGTCTGGAATGCCTAGAACCAAATGAGTGTTACCATTCTGTTAAGGTCACCACATTTTGTGTGACCCAAAGCTATTAAAAGTCTTTTCTTCTGTTATTCTTTACCCTTAGCGGGGTAGCTTCCTTAAACTCTGCGTTTGAGAGATAGATTCCGTTGTATGTAATGCGTGTCGTTAGAGCCATTACGTGTGTCCGGCCTAATACGTTCCCGCTCTTTGACTTGGCGCGTTCTTCTAATAAAGTTTAACTTGCAGACGATCTACTTAGCTTTGACTCCGGTTTAGTACGGTAGCCTAACAGGTTATGAAGCCTTGAGGCATGAACGTAAAGTCTGATAAACTTCATTCACATATTCTATTTTTCAGCGTTTTTCGTGGTGTGTGGAAGGCTACCACAGAACAAACGAACTGGTGACGTGCGGAAGGCTGTCACCAAATCAGGTGAACTGTTGGAACGTGCGGAAGGCTGCCAACAAACACCTGGGGTGGAACGTGCGGAAGGCTGCCACCTAATTTCAATCGAACTGTTCATTACGAGCAAATACTTCCTAATATAGCTTCACTAGAAATAGTGAGAGCAAATCTGGCAGTCGAGGTTTTCTCCTACCGTCCGCCCTTTGAAACGCTAATATGGCATCTCATAACTCTGACCTAGTCAAAATGAGGCTGGAAACGCCTAAGTATGATCATGGGAAAGAATGGGAGCTGTGGGAATACACCTTTATATCTTTAATAGGTGTCACGCACCCAGAAATCCTATCATTGATACCGGGTTTCCAAACTCATGCCTTAGCTAAACCGCTCTATTTATATTCCTCCTGACTCCCCTACCAACGCACCCTTTAAATCACCGAAAGGCGAGGAAGAAGAAGGAACAGGTGAACAAGAAGAAGCAGAAGCTAAGGTCAAGAAAGAGGAGGATAGAGATGCATCTGCTGAACCGCTAACCATCATATCTACTGAACAAAAATCTGAAATGCCAATGGCGACTGGGAGGAACAAGCCCAAGCCGCTATTTGCATTAAGATTCAGTGATCAGTATTATGAGCAGCAGAAAAAAGAAAAGAAAGCAAGTTTGAATAGACTCCTCTATGCTTTCTTATTTCAAACTTGTGCTCATGATAGGAAAGTGATGGCTATTATGAGACAGGGGGGAACCGATGGGTTAGCCTGCTTCTTGGCCCTCAAGAAACATTATGGGGGGCTTGACCTCATAAAGTTTGAAGAGGACCAAGAAGCAGTCTATCATTCTTACCCAAAGGAACCCAGTGAGGTAAGTGCTTGGCTAGCTAACTACACTACCCTTTTGAAGAAGCAGGAAAAGTTGATGGGTGTGATTCCTGAGATCATGAAGACCGATATGATCATGAGGAAGCTCAAACACATGCAACCTTTTAAGAGGTACCATCAAAATACCTGGCAAGCTTTACTCCCTGATCAGAGACCTAACCTTGAAGAGTTCCTAAAGGTCATAGAGCAACTTCCTCAAGATCATGTCTCAGGGTAAGTTACGTAAGCTATACGGTTCCGGAAGCTCTAAGTCTGACCCTATCACTATCAATTTGGTAGGGGCAACTAAGAGCAAAAGGAACCCCAAATTACCTCAGACAGGAGCTAGCACTCAGGAAGGGGGAGAGGAAGGCGTGTGTTGGAACTGTCTCTCCCCCGACCATAGGATTGCTTTCTGTCTTGTCAAATGTCAACTGACTGACTGTCCTAAAGATGGACATGGTCCATTAAAATGTCCTATTAGAAGACGAGCTAGGGTGTCTGATAAAGGACATGTGAGAGAGAAGGATAAGGACAGGCAGTCTGAGAAGACAGACAGGACAAGAGAGAGGAGACAAGGAGTAAGAAGAAGAAGAAGAAGAAGAAGAAGAAGAAGAAGAAGAAGAAGAAGAAGAAGAAGAAGAAGAAGAAGAAGAAGGAGAGAAAAAAGCTGAAAGCATCTGATTTCATTAAGAAGAAGAAGATGATAAGCTTGAATGCTGAGTCCCCTTCCTCTTCCTCTTCTTCCTCTTCAGAGAATGACGAAGAAGAAGACCCAAGTTTACCAGATAACCTTGAGCCTTCTTCTGAGTCAGACTCAGAGTCAGAAGATGAGGGAGAGGTGGGGTACATCCATCATGTGGCTATCATGATGATGAGAAGAGAGGGAGAGGAAGAAGAGGGAGACAACGAGACACACGACACTCCCCCCCCCCCCTCTCATCTACACCCCACACACCGCTTTTGCCACACACGTTTGTGCCACCTGACGCGGTAGATAGAGGTGAGGGTGAGCGAGAGAGCAGTGTGCGAGGGGGAGATGAGGACAAGCATGCATCATCTTTAATTCAAATCGCCTCCACACACACTCGCCCAACTATCCCACCCCTTCACGAGAATAAGTTTTTGACCTCTGTTGATATGGCTGGCGACCCCACCCCTCTTAACCAGATCATACCACTGGAAGAGAACTGGGCACTCAGACGTACCAGGGCAGGTTACGTAAAAATACTCGTGAAAGGGCTGCATCCCATACACATACGTGAGGTAGGTGGCCCACCCCTCAACCTCCACGGCAAACCGGTACGTAAGGATAGTTGTCATGTCAGTAGTAGTAAGCAGTGTGAGGCAACAGTGCCTGCCACGGGTGTCCGGTGCTCGTGGAGTTTGGGGGGCAGCGAGAAAAGGGGCAAGAGGTGGAGGATGATAAGGTGTTGTGCCCTGTTGTCCGTCCCCACTACTATGAAAACATACACGCCACCGTATTTCACCGCATGTGTAAGCACAGAGGGCCATGGAAAGAATGGCTAAGTATATGAGAGTAAAGATAGTAGGAAATAGTGGAGAGAACGCATAATGAAGTGTGAGTGGTGTTTGCGGAATGAAATAAAAAAGGACACCACACTTCAAAAGGAACCATCATATCGTAGAGCACCGACCCGGGATCCACATCTCCATAGATACCCAGGGTTACTGGAATACGATATCATGGGACGGTAAGCGATATAAATTTACCGTTAACTGCTTAGCGTCCAACCTTGAACTTGATTACTATGTGCGTCACAAGAGTGAATTCTTCCCTTGTTTTCTCAAGGCTATTGCTTTCTTTGAGAGACACTCGGGAAAGAAAGTCAAGTTCATTACTTGCGACCAAGAGTACGGCATGTATAAAGAGTTCAAGAGTGGTTTGACGTGAATCAGCCGGTCTTTCTCGAAGCCCCGACAGGGGAGAAACAGGTCGTCGCTAAGGTAGAGAGATCCCACCAAACCAATGGTGGGCCGCCAGGGCTATCCTTAGCGACGCCGAACTTCCACCTTCTATGTGGGTGAGAGGGGAAAGAGAGTAATATTTCTCGGTACGAACGGAATACCGGATATTATCGGGTGTATGATCCAGTTGCAAGGAAAATATACGGTAATATTCGTGATGTCGTGTTCGATGTCTGGAAATTGGGGAAGAGGGAGACATCTAAATCTCTAGCAGGAACAAACGCCTCTGAAGATGTTTTCGGTGAAATGGCATTTGCCCCCTCCCGAACCCCAACGAATCCCACAACACCCAGAAAGTCAAGGCAATGCTTCAGGGGAGATCTCGGTAGAGGTATTTCCGACTGGGGGAGACACTTCCCCAACCGGGGGTCTATCATCCGGATCGCCCCCACACAAGGCGCCCCCCAATGATCCCAATACAGGGAACGGCGATTCTAAGGCAGTGGAAGTCAGGGAGGACAGAACTGACCCACCACCCCTTGTACCTCCGACTCCGAAAGTTATGGCCCCTAGGCCCAGTAGGGATCAGGGGGAGGCGAAAGTCACAAAAAAGAAACATAAAATCAAAGAGAGACGAGATTTGTCCGGGATATATATGGAAATTCCTGCTAAAACGTGGGGAGAGGGATGGGCAACTTACGGGGATAATGGGCAAACTGTGGTTCGCAAAGGAACGGTTTCTGCACCCGCTGCCCCAGTTGTCCTTAAAACCAAACGTTTCCCGGCACACACGCGGTCCTCTTTGATGACGGGGTTACCGACAAAGTGATACGGAAATTCTCAAGTATGCCGTTGCTCATACCCCGGCAAAACCACCACCCCAATCAACCACCCCAAATGACGACGAGAATTACAGTGAAGACGCAATGCGGATGGCATAAACTTTGATACTACGTCAGAATTTGCGTTTGTCGAGGGGGAGAGGGAAAGGGTGGCGGAGCAAAGGGCTGAACACAGCTCCAATTGGCGATCGCATTAACAAGGCGAATTTCAGGGGAAAACATTATCTCGGGAAGGACCAGGAGCGCACATGTCACGGTATGCGCCCGAGAAAACGTGCAGAATATTCCCTTGTCAGTGAGAAATTTCCGGAATTCCCGGTGATACAAAAACCGAAAGACCGTAAGCAAGCTCGGCAGAAAGAGTTCGAGCAGCTGAAAGAGCTTAAGGCTTTTGTTTGGCGCAAGGAAAAGGAAGCTAGAATGTCCGGGACACCAATCATTACGGTAAAATGGATAAACACCGTTAAACAACAGGGTACGCTAGATGAGTTTCATAAGGCCCGAATTACCTTGAGAGGGGACCTTTTGAAGGTATACGCTCAGTATGACCCTAGAAAGACTTACTCCCCTACCGCTCAACATCGGATGATTTTACTCATGATAGCTTACGCTGCAAGTTTTGGGATCGACTTATGGTTGATCGATTTTACCACGGCCTATCTCCACGCTAGAATCCCGTACAACATTTATGTAAGACCACCGCCCGAATTCCAATTGGAGGATTACGTTTGGCTTTTAAAGAAGGCCTTATACGGCCACCCGGAATCTGGTCGGTTGTTGTACGATATGTTGTACTGGGAGCTCACGGGGGAACTTGAGTTCAGAACCTTTACGCTCGATAGAGCTTCCTTCATAAGACATGGGAGCAGTCTCAAAACCACACAACTTCTCTCCTTCCATGTCGATGACAGATGCCACGCTGCGACTAGGTCTGAACATCTTAAGATGGTCGCACACTTTGAGAAAAAGGGATTCAGATGCAAAGATCTGGGTAAAGCCACAGAGGTCAAAAATATCCAGACGTTCAAACTGAGAAAGGGATTGCGTTACACCAACGCAAATACGAACTTTTTATTTTGAACGAATTAGGGTATATGAACGAAGTACCCGCTAAAACCCCGTTCACATCTGAAAACCCTGCACCTCTCAAGAAGGGCCACCGGCTATTGAAGTATGACTTAAGTCTTAATGCCTAATAGGTATCCTCATCTTCTTAGCCGTGCATACGAGGCCCCTCCTTATTTGCCCGTTGAGTATTGCTGCCAAAGCCCAAGTTCCCAATCCCGACACATCATATGCGATGGCGCATCGCATGTTCCTGTGGTTATTGACACCAAGGGCGTTGTTTTTCCGGAGGGGAGATAAGAATCTTAGGAAACTATTAGAATCTTGTTTCTCCGCCCCAAAAACCCCCGAGGACTGGAAACCTAACCATGGATCATGCGCCGCGGCAAATGCAATGAACGAAGCCATAGAAAAGTCTGGAATTCCCGGGATGGAAGCTTTCAGCGTACCAATCATCGCTAACGTCGATAAGATACTCTCGGAAAATCCGTTGGTGGGGTTTGTGGACTCCGATTTTGCAGGAGATAAAGTTTCGCAAAAGTCTCGGTCCGGGTATATTTATTTATTCAATAGGACCCCGGTGGCTTGGTTCTCAAACCTGCAATCTGTCATATCTCAATCCACGTTGGAATCCGAAACGGTATCAGCTAACGAGGCAGTAAGAGAACTTCTCGCGATATTGCAATCTGTAAGGGATATCGGAATCAATCTCAAGGGCCCCACCCCTCTCTTCGAAGATAACGAAGGGACGGTATTGTTGTCTGAGAGGGGGTTAGGGGAGGCCCGTACCAAGCATATTGAGGTAAGGTATCATCTACTTGCAAAACTCGTTAAGGATTGGATAGTCAAATTATTTCGAGTACCAACTGAGGAAAATATCGCGGACATATTTATCAACATACATTTCACGGTTGAGAAATTTATTTATCTGGCTAAGAAAATTTCCGTCTTGCTGGACAGGGAGGGTCGTGCTCGTATTGGGATGAAACCCGATCAATTTGCATATTGAATCTACCCATAAAATTTACTTTTCTGAACACGATATAACCTCGGTATATATAAGTTATTAATTTTCCGCATACGCATCTATCAATTGTCTTAGGGAGAAAGTAGTCTGAGAGCTAGGGACAAAAGACGTATCAGCGCCAACCAGAGGACCCTCGCTTCCAGATACTTGCCTCCCTATTAGACTCATAGGTGGTCCGAACGGCTCGCGGCGGGCGAGATGATAAGGGCGTAATCCGGACTTTGGCGTTTTGTCGCCTATTTGCTCTCTCTCCCGCGAGTGCCCCAACTCGCGCACTCGCCACATAATGGCATTCTCTCGCACGTTCGCGCCCCTCCCGTGACCGCTTTGTATTATTACTAGTATTATTATATTTATATACATACAAACATCTACGAGGCTAAGTTGGAGGTCGCAGTTGTTGGTCGGAGGGCGATTTATCAGACTACAATTCTGTATGTCTTGAAAGGCCTCGGCAGCCAACCTGGACTGTACCAGACCAGCCAATAATTACAGATATTTGTATTTGTCCTAAGCATCATATTACTTTTGTCATTCTTTGTTACCCCTCTACGGGAAGTGCTGACAAATTTTACAATCTATACTACCGAGTAGTAGAATAATTAATAGTTCAGATAGGTCACATTTCATGGTAGATTAGCAAGTACAGTCAGGTTCACTTCATATATTATCTGTATGTTCGGATCATCTTGTATACCGCATATACCGATGCTATATATATAACTTGATTATGCTATGCCTGTATTACATGTTTACTTTACCACCACTCATAACATAGGATAAGGTGTGAGTAGGCCATAATCTTCTTCTCGTCGATTAGGCCTGACTTGACTGGGGGGCGCTGCCCTGTGTGTAGTCCAGCTGATACACACTTGCCCCAGCAAGTCGGGTAGCCACCGTCGACATTATCTCTTGGAGAGAGTGAGGGTAAGACTTTTAAAAGTATGTTTTGAGTCTGTGCTTTTACAACTTTCACAGAATAGCTAATAGGACCTGCAGTTAATTTAATAACTAACCTTGCTCCAGGGGGAGTGTTAGACCTATTAATATATTAATTAGGTTAGACATGTACAGTACGGGCCGGCACATGTAATGCGTGTCGTTAGAGCCATTACGTGTGTCCGGCCTAATACGTTCCCGCTCTTTGTCTTGGCGCGTTCTTCTAATTAAGTTTAACTTGCAGACGATCTACTTAGCTTTGACTCCGGTTTAGTACGGTAGCCTAACAGGGAAAAAAGGCAATAGTTAACATTTTCTAAAAAGCTAACCGGTAAAGGGAAATAAATTGATCTGTTAACGGCAGTTGAAAACGTAACAACTATTCTACAAGTTATGACAGTTGATAAATAAATGGAAAAATCAGTGAAGTAACGGAACTAAAAATAGAAGTGTAAACTTGAAGTAAAAACTTGAAGAAAGTTTAACACAATATTAATGTTTCGGTCCGGTACGGTATTCATTCCGATAACTCTCTCCCCCCCCCCCCCAGACCATCATGAACGGTAGGTTGGAGTTGCGATCGAAACGAACCGTAACAGATGATTGACCAATTGATATTTATTATGTGAATAAGTATAAAAAAGAAAATGAATCAAAAAGATTGCAGATGTAGATCAATGCGCGATATGTGCGTGCGTATATGTGTCAGCGCAGTGATCAAGGTAGTATCAACATGCAGAGGCAGGACGGATATAGTGTACCCAAACATACATTATGAGAGGAGCGTAGGGCCAACACTATCACTACGTGTTCAAAGCGGTAATAGCATTGTGTGACCTGCCTTAGCTGACTGCCTATTCAAAATATGTGAATATGACTATCGTACAAGCTTGTAGAAAATATTAACTTGTTGGGTGGAATGTCAAGTGGGAAAGGAGATAGAGTCCGTCGGGATCGTGGGAAAGGAGATAGAGTCCGTCGGGAATCCAAAAACAAAAACCACTTGAGAGTCTACTTCGATTTCATCTTGAAGACGTGAAAATCGTACTTCTTACCGTTGTAAGGCTTGCGTAAACGTTTTAGTTGGTCGAGAATGATGTAGCCCTTATTCCTGAAGTTGGAACTTGGCTTGAACTGGATATCCCGATGTACGACCTGATCATTCTCGCTGTCGAGTGTCATCTTCTTCCAGGAGTTGAGAGGCTTCGTCCATTGGAGATGCGTTCGTCCTTCCGTGATAGTGCCGTCCGGATGTGTGATCGGCTTCACGTAGACTGGGCGGTACTGCATGTTGGATAGCGAAGTGATGCCGAGCTGGTGGACACGGAAGTCGTCGCGATCGTCCGCGGGGTCTTCGTCCATTATCATTCCTAACTTGAGCAAGCCATCGTCGATGAAGGCTATCACCTCACCAACAGCGTAGTCCTTCTTGTCGTCATTGTGTTCCTGATCCTGGACCGGGTCGATGGTCTGAGCCAAGTCGGTTGGGGCCGTGTAGGGGCTAACTTAAAGATGTGCGATGTCGATTTTGCGGAGGACCTTGTTGGTGTGCTCATGTCGGAGGCGAAAAGTGTTATTGCATTGGATGGTTTTTCCAATATAATGTACGGGCCGTCGTGTTGAAGAACGGAGGAGGCGGGAACACCTTTGGTGGATTGCTTGGGGCGGTAGACGGTGACTCGGTCACCTACCTTCCGATCGGGTAGCTTGCGTCGCCGTTGCTTGTTCTTCTATTCGTTGGCAGCCTTGCGCGTGAAGGAAGCGTATTCCTTGACATACTCCGTGACAGCAATCCGGGATAGCCGGAGAGTGTCGAGTTGGTCCGATGTCTGGACGGTTGTCGAGCCAGACTTAGTCATTGCGGTGGTTGATCGACAATAAGTTCGGTAGTGAGGGCTCCATAATCATAACAGGTCAGTATGTAGAGGAGTTGAAGGTGAAGGAAAGAGATATACGCAGGCTAGTACTAGCTAACTTACCTCCAACTGATCATGCCTATGTTTTCTATGCAGTTGAGCATATTATTGCAACTATGAAAGAGATAGGTAGCCTACGCAATATATGGACTATGCCTGATGAACGCACTATGGGAGGGCAGGTGCGGCAGATACATAGCAAATCTAATCCTACCGCTAATCTAGCTGCAGTCGTATCTCAAAACGCGAACTCAAGAGCACAAGCAGGGTTTGTGCAGCTTGGTAACGACTTTCTAGGTAGGATGGAAAGTGTTCCAAATCTTTCCAAAACTGTAAAAAACAATTTAAAGAATTATGATATAATTATAATTTAATATTAATATTAATACTAAATTAATTGAAGATATAGGTATCATAGCATTATACCCCTCTCATACCCCTCCTCCTAACCCTTCCCATACCCCTCATTATTATTATTGTATCATTGTTTACGCAAGCACTGTTTTAAAAGAATACTAGCCACTCGTTATTATTATTATTATTATTATTATTATTATTATTATTATTATTATTATTATTATTATTATTATTATTATTATTATTGGACACCGTGATAGCCCAGTGGTCAAGTTCTACCATCTGGGCCCTGTCGCCAGTTCGATTCCCGTCGGTGCCACCAGTATTTTCATTGAACATACCGGTCTATTTCTGGACCAGTATTTTCATTGAACATACCGGCCCGTCTGGAAGTGTTGGAACTGCCCTTGCGGGGGTGTCATTAGAGCTTATCGTCAATTCTTCGTACTCCCCTCACGGGTGAGACGATGGAGGCGCATGTGCAGAAATGCATCAGCCATTGACAGAGAAGCACTATTATTATTATTATTATTATTATTATTATTATTATTATTATTATTATTATTATTATTATTATTATTATTATTATTATTATTATTATTATTTATGGACACCGTGATAGCCCAGTGGTCAAGTTCTACCATCTGGGCCCTGTCGCCAGTTCGATTCCCGTCGGTGCCACCAGTATTTTCATTGAACATACCGATCCGTCTGGACCAGTATTTTCATTGAACATACCGGCCCGTCTGGAAGTGTTGGAACTGCCCTTGCGGGGGTGTCATTAGAGCTTATCGTCAATTCTTCGTACTCCCCTCACGGGTGAGACGATGGAGGCGCATGTGCAGAAATGCATCAGCCATTGACAGAGAAGCACTATTATTATTATTATTATTATTATTATTATTATTATTATTATTATTATTATTATTATTATTATTATTATTATTATTATTATTATTATTATTATTTTGGACACCGTGATAGCCCAGTGGTCAAGTTGTACCATCTGGGCCCTGTCGCCAGTTCGATTCCCGTCGGTGCCACCAGTATTTTCATTGAACATACCGTTCCGTCTAACTAAACATTCGACAATCTTGGGGGTATCCCTTTTTCCGAAATTTTCCATGAAGTATATGGACTTTTTTGAAAACGTGTGGAAATGAAAGGAAATCAATTCACTGATTGCAGAACATATAAAAATAATATTAAAACATGTTTTTATTAATTGTAATACACTTTAACTTCATCTTCAGAGGTGGGCAGGAACCGGTCCGACACGGTAATCTTTCTCCTTTTTCATAGTCCCGGCTACTATGAATCTATGATGATAACAATGCCCAACATGCAGAATTTGCTTTTAAGTTTGTTTATCTTTGTTTACATTAAGCATTTTACTTTATTATGATAATAAACATTGCTTTTACCTACAATAAATTCCCCCCGGGGGGGGGGGGAGGGGGGAGGGGGGAACGGGGGAGGAAGAGAAGTGCGATGTCGCCACGCAAAATACATAGATTCTACAACAAAATTTCTTTAATTACTAAAAAAAATAATAAATCTAACTCCGTAATATCATACTAACTAAATTAGAAGTTTGTTTAACTCTTGCACGCGACAAACGTTCTTAATCACGCTTTCGACCATAACAAACCTGCCAGTGCAAAAAATTACGATTAATACTACACTACTACAAAGAAAAAAAACACAAAACAAATTCAAACATCTTTCAGATGAAGGAGAAAAGTGAAAGCTATGCAAACTACCTGGTGCGTGCATTTGAAGTTAGCGCCGAGTCAGCGCAAGCGATGCTAAAACAAACTCCCATGCGTTAGGTGAGCTGGGAGCGGTGAGACCGGTGCCGCGTTGGGGGGTGGAAGGTGAGTTACCAGCAGACAGAGCGCCAGCTGCCATCCGCGCGATGAGATCCTCCAGCAAGCTTTCTCTCTCGCTCTTACTATTTTTGTTGTTGTTGTTGTTGTTGTTGCTGTTGTTGTTGCTGATGTTGTTGTTGTTGTTATCATTATCATCATAGTTTTTCTTGTTCTTGTTATTCTTCTTCATCTTCTTCTTCACTCTCTCGTTCTCTTCTTCTGAGCTTTCCTCCTCCTCCTCCTCCTCCTCCTCCTTCTCCTTCTTCGAATTCTTCCTCTTTCTTCTCTCCTCTTCCCGTTGTCGCTTCTCTTGCGCCTCTTTTTCCTTCCGATCTTGCGCTTCTTTTTTCTTCCTTTCCTCCTCTCTCAACTTTCTTTCTTCTGCTAGCATTTCCTTAATGGATGCGGCTTGTTCTGACATTGCCTTGTTCACAAGATCCTGAACGACTTCTTTCGACACGCCGGCGGACGAACTACCCTGAATACAATACCGGTCGCCGTTGTTTTGAAAGAAGTCGTTCATTTCTTGCGAACAAGGCAGTGGCAGAACAAACCAACAGCAACGACAACAACAACAAAGAATAATAATAATAATAATAATAATAATAATAATAATAATAATAATAATAGTATATCTCCTGCCAATTGCTGAGACAAAAGGCCATGTGCATCCAGTCCTCCATTCCATAAGGAAAGTCTCCACACCAATCGGTGGAATAAAGGAAGTGACGGCATAGAACATCACTCTAGGAGCTTTATACCAATCAGCCCATGGAAAGGGACCGATGGCCTATGTACTCCCTAAATAATAATAATAATAATAATAATAATAATAATAATAATAATAATAATAATAATAATAATAATAATAATAATAATAATAATAATGTTTGAAAAAAAAATGTCAGCGCTTCCCGTTAGAGAGATTATACTCGGAAAAAAAAAGACAGGGAAAGGCTCACTGATAGAATGCCACACACACTAGCTAGCCATACTAAAGCTAGTAGCTATACTCCCCTCTCTAAACTATATGCTGCGGCGCCCAAAGAGACCTTTTGACCCCCCCCCCCCGGGGCCCCCCCCCTCACAAAAAAAAAGAAAAAGAAGAAGAAGGAGTAGGAAAGATTATACCTCCAACGACATGTCCACTTCATCAGCGTCGACCGCGGGCTTTTTGGACTTCGGCTTGCCTAGTCACGTCAGAAATTAGAAACACTGAAAAAAAAGCACACAAAAAAAGATGAAATTTGCTAGTACCTGGCTTTTTCTTGCTGGACCCCTTAGGCATAGGAGGCTCAGGGGTCTCTTCTTCTTCAGGGACGTCTGGAACGTCTGGAACATCGTCGACGTCGATGGATTCTGCACAAAGAACCAAACAATATTACATACATCCTTCATTTTTCATTACATACAATGTTGCTACCGAATCTCAGTTTTTTTGGCCTGCCCGAAGAGCGAGGCTCAGTCGGGCCCTTTTTTTGATTCTTCTTCTAACGTTTCAGGCGAGCATGCAGTAAATATGCAAAATAAAGAAAAGGAAGATGCCAAAAAAAACAAAAACAAAAACAAAAAAAAAAAAAAAAAAAAAAAAAAAAAAAAAAAGATGGAGCTGGTGGAGAAAAAGAATAATAACATGTATATGAAGAAGAAAAAGAAAAATGGAAGAAGAAGAGGAAGAAGAAGAAGAAGAAGAAATGACCTTGTTTGCTTCGTACAGAAGCAAAAGCTCCCGCTTCCGCCAGTTGCAAATCATAGGCGGGTTCGTGGGGTTACCGACGTAGAGGAGCCACGCGGGCTTCACCTGCTTCTCGAAGTCCATCGGCGACGGATCAAGCATGCAAGAGTGTTTAAGGTTAAAACCAAAAAAACCCATGAGCTGATATTGGATTTCGTCAGCCTTGCCATCGCCGTCAGTGTCGACCTCGCGCGCAGCAAAAATGAAGCGCTTCGATCCTGCAACATCCAAGTATAAAAAATATGTGCAGCTTGTGAATTTTGAAAAACATACAGTACCTCGATTGACTTGCGCAGGAGTCTTCTTGCGCCAATCAATGGGAAAGACAATGAAGAGCCTGCAAATAAAAAATAAACAATCAGTTTATAAAAATCTTTCATACTTATAGGGAAAAAGACCCGGGAGCACAAGGTGAAGTTTCACCCTCACATGTCTCCACTTGCGTGGACGCCTTCAGTTCGAAATTGTTGTACTTTGTAAGTGCAACGTCGAGCGCGAGCGCCCCCTCCCGATGTTTGTTGTCCTCGGATGTGAACTTAAAGAGCAAGCTAATTCTTCTTCTTCTTCTCCTCCTCCTTCTCCTCCTCCTCCTCCTTCTTCTTCTTCTCCTCCTCCTTCTTCTCCTTCTCCTCCTTCTTCTTCTTCTTCTTCTCCTCCTCCTCCTCCTCCTCCTTCTCCCTCTTCTTCTTCTTCTTCTTCTCCTCCTTCTTCTTCTTCTTCTTCTGCTCCTCCTCCTTCTTCTTCTTCTTCTCCTCCTCCTCCTTCTTCTTCTTCTCCTCCTCCTCCTCCTTCTTCTTCTTCTCCTCCTCCTTCTTCTCCTTTTCATCCTTCTTCTTCTTCTCCTCCTCCTTCTTCTTCTTCTCCTCCTCCTTCTTCTTCTCCTTCTCCTTCTCCTTCCCTTTGTCCTTCTTTTTTTGCTTCTCCTTCTTCTCCTTCTCCTTCTCCTTCTCCTGTCTCTTCTGCCTTTTTGCGGGAGGAGCTTCTCCCAATCCGTCGTCCCAGGGCACAGGCTTATTCTTGAGCAGGATCCCTACGATGCATGCATTATAAATACATACATACATACATAATACCTTGTGCATTCCAGGTGTAGCTGAAGCCGCGGACCAACTCCTCCAAATCGCCTTTGCCCTGCATGTTGCACATTAAATAAATAAGTAAGTAAGTAAGTGAGCAAGCATATACCAGATCATGCTTGCAAAAGACGGCGTGGGGAATCTCCACACAATCAAAGGGCAGCACGTCTGCAGACCCGTTGATTTTAAGGAACAATTCCCCACGCGAATTTTTGAGAATGGCTTGCAGAGTCTTGGCAATGTGCTTCGTAGACATGCCAGAGTCAGAAAGTGATCCTACACGTTGACAAACGAGCAAAATGAGTTGAATTCCAAAGACATAACTACCAGTCAGCGCCTTCAACCTTAAAATTTTTCTCGGGCCGGTCTGAAATTTGAACGTGTGGAAAAAGGGTCGTGTTATTATCAAACTTTTGTGCAGAGATTTTATTAAGAGCATGACATTTCGAGAAGATGTAACAGCATTCCCGCTCTTTCCCCAGCTCAGAATGAGCGGGAATGCTATTCTTTTTTTCTGTACACAACAATCTGTGGAAAAAACTCTGCACAAAAGTTTGTGAAAAGCGACCGGCATGATTTTGCATTTCCTTCCTACGTACTCTCAACTCATGTCATCCCTTGCATGTTTCTGCTATAACGTGTTTGTTGAAGCTATAAATGTCATTTCCTAACATTGCACGACCCAGCTTAATCTATTTTTCACAAACCAGCAATTCGATGAAACTCGTTTTTGGATTGCTGTTTTGCAAACTTTTGTGCAGAGATTTTATTGAGAACATGACATTTCGAGAAAATGTAACAGCATTCCCGCTCTTTTCCCAGCTCAGAATGAGCGGGAATGCTATTCTTTTTTTCTGTACACAACAATCTGTGGAAAAAACTCTGCACAAAAGTTTGTGAAAACCGACCGGCATGATTTTGCATTTCCTTCCTACGTACTCTCAACTCATGTCATCCCTTGCATGTTTCTGCTATAACGTGTTTGTTGAAGCTATAAATGTCATTTCCTAACATTGCACGACCCAGCTTAATCTATTTTTCACAAACCAGCAATTCGATGAAACTCGTTTTCGGACTGCTGTTTTGCAAACTTTTGTGCAGAGATTTTATTGAGAGCATGACATTACGAGAAGATGTAACAGCATTCCCGCTCTTTTCCCAGCTCAGAATGAGCGGGAATGCTATTCTTTTCTTCTGTACACAACAATCTATGGAAAAAACTCTGCACAAAAGTTTGTGAAAACCGACCGGCATGATTTTGCATTTCCTTCCTAGTACGTACTCTCAACTCATGTCATCCCTTGCATGTTTCTGCTGCAACGTGTTTGTTGAAGCTATAAATGTCATTTCCTAACATTGCACGACCCAGCTTAATCTATTTTTCACAAACCAGCAATTCGATGAAACTCGTTTTTGGATTGCTGTTTTGCAAACTTTTGTGCAGAGATTTTATTGAGAGCATGACATTTCGAGAAGATGTAACAGCATTCCCGCTCTTTTCCCAGCTCAGAATGAGCGGGAATGCTATTCTTTTCTTCTGTACACAACAATCTGTGGAAAAAACTCTGCACAAAAGTTTGTGAAACTGACCGGCATGATTTTGCATTTCCTCTTCAATATATTATTATTATTATTATTATTATTATTATTATTATTATTATTATTATTATTATTATTATTATTATTATTATTGTTGCTTGGAGCTGCCTTGCGGGGGTGTCAGTAGAGCCTATCGTCAAATCTTCGTACTCCCCTCACGGGTGAGACGATGGAGGCACATGTGCAGAAATGCATTCGCCATTGACTGAGAAGCACTATTATTATTATTATTATTATTATTATTATTATTATTATTATTATTATTATTATTATTATTATTATTATTATTGAGTCTTTGGAGCGGAGCCGCGTCACCGAACGGCCCCGTGCTACCAATGGAGGCACATGTCCGACAGGATCAAAGGCCAATTGACTGATAAATCTATTATTATTATTATTATTGTTATTATTGTTATTATTATTATTATTATTATTATTATTATTATTATTATTATTATTATTATTATTATTATTATTATTATATAGCATAGTTTAAAGAGGGGAGTATAGATACTAGCTTTAGTATAACTAGCTAGTGTGTGTGGCCTTCTATCAGTGAGCCTTTCTCTGTCCTTTTTTTTTTTTAGTGATTCCCTCTAACGGGAAGCGCTGCCATTTTTTTCATGTGTATTTCAAACTTTAAGTATGCCATGCTGAGGGCTAGCAAGGCGCCGATATATGTGGCACACCGTGGTGGTGGCTACGGAGTCTTTGCTGATAAATACCTTCCTCCTTCTTTTCAGCTTGGGCTCCTCGAACCAGGAGGAAAGTCTTTGCGTGCTGCAGATCATGCTGCATTTTCTGATCATTTCACTATGAAAATTGGGAGTTCCCTGCAAACAGGGATGCATCCAATTAAATTCATTAACGAATCGAGCAGGAATGCAATGCATCTCATCAACTCTTCATCGCAAGGGTTCAACAAGCTCGACGATGACACTTGCCGACCGAACGTGAAGGTAAATTATGTTAGTTGTTACATACATCCATGCAATGTAAGTTTTTGTTACGTGTGTTGTATTTTTTCTATAAATATTGTTGTAAATAATGTCAGGTCAGCAAGGGTACTCCTATTGTGACTGTCACCACCGCAATATCGAAAGATCAAGAGATTTTGCTCAGCTATGCACCTAATCCAGACCTAGAGATAGCTACGCTGCCAAGCGATGCACATCCGGTCTGGTTGAAAGAGGCTGCCAAGGAAGGAGCTAAAATCCCAGTTTTCCTGTTCGAGACTGACATTGGTCATGTATGTTTCATCGTTCCTGAGAAAGAACATCCGCTTCCACTTAAGTCAATTTCCTTGCTTCATGAAGCAAAGGTTGAACTTTTAGCGTCGGTCAGCAGTATTAGTTCTGATGGAAAGCAACCGCTCTCCAGGTCATCATCTATTCCGCCGGAAAAAAAGAGGAAGCTTCTCGACAGCGTGTCCTCAATTTCAGATAGTCGCCGCACGCTTCTGCCCAGGGAAAGCTCGGACATTACAGTCATCACAGAAAAATCAAGCTTGAGTGATGCACAGGTAAAAAATAAATAAATGAAAATTATTACTGAGAAGATTCTTTTTTACAGGCAGGTGTTCCTGACGTTGATGCTAACCTCGACAGCTGGAAACAGTCAGACAGTTCTACTGTCACTACAGGATATGATGTTAGTAGCTGCAGCAGCTCTGGACTATATCTTCCTACTGGCTCCATGGTAATTTTTTTTCTCTACCTGTCTATGTTCATGCTGGTTAATGTTCATAAGCGATCTTGTTTGCGTAGAACGTCGACGAAGAGTGTTCAGATACGGATTCAAACGGTGATGCTGCATCTATCAACCCTGGATTGCTTCCTCCTCTGGTCGGCGTGGACGATGCGGAATTATCCAACGAGCTTCGATTGAACTTCGACGAGCTTATGGAATCGAATGAGCTGTTGTATAACATCATGAGATTATCACCAATTCCTTACAGCAGACCACGTAAGAATCCAACGCGCCCCTACACGATGAAAAGTCGCACGAAAGGTGCAGTGAAGCTTCAGAGACCGTCTGCGCTCCAAAAACTGTTGGGGATTACCTTCGCCGACTTGGACAGGGAAGTTAAGTCTGTCTGCTGCAAAAAGTGGAAGTGTTATTCATTTATCGACACGCGTGATGTGCTTTACACGAGAGCGAAGAATGCGTCATCGTCTCTCAGTGAGCTTTATTCTTGGGCAGCTTCGCAGCTTGAATCGTTTCAAACAAAAACTGGATCGTTTCAGTATATGTATTTAACGGAGGCTGTGTGCAAAGTAGCCTGGCAGCGTATCTACGGGATCGGTGATAAAGTTTTGTCAAGAGCACACAAACTTCTTGCAAATAACACGAAGGTTTTGACAAAAAGCTACTCAACCGTTCCTGAAACAGAAGATGTGGTAGCAGTATTACTCTGCGAGAAGTTCATGGAGAGTTACCCGGAGATATGCAGCGACGGAATATGGAGGATGCAAGAAATGGCTCAGGACGCAGGAGTCCAAAACTATGTTCGCGAGAATTGGAAAGATATGTGCCTTCGGTTTGGTTGTTCGAAACGAGTTGATCCAAATAATCCTCCGACAGACAATACGATCAACAAAGTTTGGCGCATGGATTTTCCGCACGTCAAGTTTGTCAGAGGTATTATGCATATTTTCGTTATCATTACTTATTACAGGTTTGTTTTGCAGAAGGAGATTTCTCAAAATGCGAGATCTGCACAGAGCTTGCTGCTGATCATTCTAACGGTTTCAGGACTGAAGTAGAAGCTCAAGAATGGCGTCGCCGTAGCAGGCTTCATCACAAAATTCACAGGGCGTGCCGCGTTGCCAGCATGCAGCGCAAGAAGGCAGCACCAGCAGATTTTGCTGCCACAGTCATATCAGCCGATATGAAACCGCCAGTGAAGATCCCATCTTGCCGCCGCGCCGCGAAAGATTTCAAAGGAAAAATTGTGTTTCGCCTTTGCGTTGGAATCAATACCTGCTACACTACCGATACGCATTTTATTCTGACGTACCTTGAAGGCGCGGTAGAACACGGCGCGAACAGCAACATTACTATGCTTGCCGCACTTTTACATTGGCAACTTTGGAACCCTCGCACAATGCAAGCGTGGAAATTATATCTTGAGTGGGACGGAGCTGGTGATAACACCGCGTGGGCGATGCTGGGTTTCCTTGGGCTCAATGTCGTTGACAGAGGAATCCGTTTCCAAGTAGAGTCACATCGCAAGCCACCAGGGCACGGGCACGATGGAGATGATCAGGAATTTCGAGTTATGGATATCGGGTGGAAGAGCACCTTCCTGACAACTAACATCGCTCAAGCGTTATTAAAGCTCATTCTTGCATTCAAGAAGCAGCACAAGAAGAGGCATGTGCTGGTTGTTCTCGGATGTAACTACGACTGGATGACTCATTTTAGCCCGTGTATGAACAAGAGTTTCAAAAACTACAACAAACCCTTGGCATATAGAATCACCAAGAAAGATCCTGACGCTTTGCCGACTGTAGAGATCGCTACTTGGGGAGACGCACAGGATTTTCATGGAGTGCGTGATGATCCCAGAGGAGAACCGATCAATTTGTTTATCGGACGCCCCGGTAATAATATTATCTATCTTTCTCTTTCTCTCTCTCTCTCTCTCTATATATATATATATATCTCTCTCTCTCTTTCTCTCGTTCTATCTATCTATCTCTCTCTCTATTTATGACAGCGACCGACATGCCTCCCAAGCTTCCAGTCGGCTACTTCGTCAATCCGCGCCTGAAGAAGGATATTCGTGCTTTGGCTACTAAATACCTAGGGCCGGATGAGCGAGCACATGTGGAGGAAATGTTAGCAGGTGGAAATTTGACCAGAGTAGAGGTGGATGGAGATTACTTCGAAGGCGGCCTGCCCGGCCGTCCTGCTCATATGTCCTGTGTCGATGCAAAAGGCAAGGAATGGAGAGCAGAATTTCGATTG
>WBZZ01002249.1:42500-50000 GCA_019918135.1 Paulinella micropora | reverse complement strand
CGCTACTGCCCCAAAGCTTTGGATTTTGGATGCGGGATGGCCACCCAGGCAAGATGGCCACCCTGGGCCAGCAAAAATTGGTCTGGGGTGGCTCTCGCAGCTGAAGCCCGGGGTTTTCGGATGGTGTAGAATAGGTCGGCGTGGCCGCCGGCAACTTCGAATGCGTCTTTTCGCCACCAATATTGAGATGAAAATTTGCCCAGCACATCCATGGAAAGCTCCTCTTTGTCCTGAACTTTCACCACGTCGGCTTCAGGATGTCGTAGCTTATGACTGAAGGCGAGCGATGAGATCAAGCTTCCACCTCTTCACTGCTGTCAGTGACGCGAAGAGCAAACAGGCAGTCCGGTATCTCCGTTGGGGAGAAAGACTACAAGAAGCCACAAAGCGGCAATCGCCGAATGTTTGCCAAAGAAGGTAGGGTGGATTACAGTATACAGTGTGGCGCGCGACCCCTTTTTGCATGTGCTTGATCTCCAATCCACAAATTGTGGGGTCTCGGGTGGTGCGAGAGAGCCCATCCAGACCAACAAAAAGCTGGCCTGGTGTGGCTCTTTCGCAGCCTCGAAGCACGAATTTTTATATGTGTGTAGAAGGAGCCTGACGGCCGATCCACCACGCCGGGCCGACCATATAATTGTGCAGGGAACAGACCTGTCACAATTCTGCACTCAGCCGAGTGTGGGCCGGCCGGCTCGCCTTCCGCTGAAGTTGGCAGAGTATGGAAAGGCACTCTACATTCCCCTTGTCGACCTGAGCTGTTAAAGCAGAAGGTAGGGGGAGTAAGTTATGATCACAGGGTAGGAAACGGTTTTTCAAAGTTCAAAGTTTGAAGTGACCCGCCACCAGTGTGAACAAAGTGACTTGATCTGTGATTGAAAAAACACTAGTTTGACAGGCGGGCGTGAACTTGATTTTCGATTTTCCAAATGTATTACCGGTACCGGTATTATACTGAAAGTAATGTTAATATTAAGATTTTTTTCATGAGCCCCGTCGAAGTGACTTTTCTATAGTCAAGTTCAAGTTCACATATCGAACTGACTTTTTCAACCACAGGTTTAAGATTTTTTTTTACCGGTTCGGTTATATTGTAAAAGAATATATTTATTGATGCCTATCCTTTTACTCAACCAATTCCAACAACTACGCAAGTAACCCAATCTTCTTAGCGGCTTATATAAATAAGGATCAAAGATGGTGGAAAAGATGATGTGGGAGACTAGCGGAGCAAAAAACAAGCAAGGCAAACAGCCGATTCCCGTTGTCCGGCCTGATGATAATGTAAGTCTTGACTAGCCTGTGAGGAAATTACCAACCGGCATTCAAATGAATACACCGTGACACTGCTGTCATTTGATCTCAAAATATCGACTTCCGAGAACAGGGTAGGTATCAAAACTTGAGACGCTGGGATGGTCTATTCCAGTTTATTTAGCCTACACTCTCTTGACAGACTACTTGTCCCTTGCGAAGCAATGCAGATTCTGAGAACTGACGATAAAATTTCAAGTGCTATGTGGAGTTGTGTAGCGGTTGGTTGTTCAAGTCAGTCTGGAAAAAATAAAGTAAACTGATCATGCGATGCCACTTTACCTGCGACTCTGAGTGGTGTGTTGCCTATTTTACCTATCAACAATTATGACTGGGGACCGGAAAAAGCGGTCTAAAGAAACTCTATGATAAAGTTTTAGATATGGGGAATGTTAGACCTATTAATATATTACCAAGGTTAGACAATACGGGCCTGCATATGTCGTTGTAATGTGCTATTAATAACCGTTACTCCACCTAGTCAATTTACCGGTAATTTGGATAGTCTTAGTCATAGGCAGGTTCATAGCCCGGACAGTTATTAATACCTTTATTACTGACAAGGACACTTTCTAGAATATTCGCGAATCATAGTCTGGAATGCCTAGAACCAAATGAGTATTACCATTCTGTTAAGGTCACCACATTTTGTGTGACCCAAAGTTATTAAAAGTCTTTGCTTCGGTTATTCTTTACCCTTAGCGGGGTAGCTTCCTTAAACTCTGCGTTTGAGAGATAGATTCCGTTGGTTATGAGCCTTGACAAGGAGGCAAGCGTGCCGAAGCACGTATTGAGTCAAGTCCCCATATTCGAGGGCGATGACCAAAGTTTTTGGCCTTGGTCAAGCAAGTTTCAGAAGCACATGCAGGGGTATCTGTCCACGTGGCAGAGATGGTATCTGTGGCATTTGCTGACCCAGCTAAAGCCAAAAAGGATTTTCCTTACGATGAAGCAAGGGCTAAGGCGGCAGAAGACTTAGAAGAGCTAGACTCGCCCATAAGTGATAGTGAGGAAGATGAAGAGTCAGACACCTCTCTGAGAGGAAGAGTGAGACCCCAGACAAAGAAAGAAGACCACAAACAACCAGAAGATTGGGATAAAATGACAGCAGAACAAAAGAGAGAATGGAAAGAGAAAGAAGCAAGGAAGAGAAAAAGACTAAGTAGAAAACAATATACAAGAAGAAAGACAGCTGTCCGCAAAGAGAAGAAATATTATGAAAGGATGAAAACTTGCAGTTATGTCTGTCTGTGGCCTTTTCCAAAGACAATGTATCTAACTTCCTGCGAACACAGAAGACGAAAGGACCCATGGAAGAGTTGATAGCAGTAAGAGATCAGTGGGGATGCATTTCCGGAGCGGGTAGGTACATGTTAGAGGAAGAGTTTGAGAGAACGAGGCCAAGTGCAAGTGAGAGGTATATAGACTGGCTAAATGAATTTCTCGCAAATTAAAGAAGATCCAGCTTGAAAGTTTACGTGGGACGCCATTTTCCGATGAGGAAGCAAAGAGAAAGCTATTTAAGAAATTGCGCTACCATCCAGCCTTCGGGGATAAATTTCAGGTGGACCACTATGATCTCCCGGCCAGACTAAGACCAAATTTCTCGGAATTATGCGAAGCATCTAAGGAAAGATGGAAAATGTGGGAAGAAAAAGAAAGACGTAATAGATTCCGTGAAAAAAAAAGCTCAAATACGCAAACATAACAACAGGAAATCTCGGGATGGCAAGCAGCAGCAAGAGACCAATCTCCTAATGGATAACAAAGGGAAAAGGGGAGACAATAAACCGGGACCAAAGACAGCTCCAAACTGGACACTCAAAGTCACGTGTTTCGGATGTGATGCCAAAGGCCATACCATGAGATATTGCCCGGTGATTTCGGAAAAGTTCCGCTAAGAAGGAAAATTGAAGCAGAATCAAACAGAAGACAAGACCACAGAACAAGAAAAGAACGAACAAAAGAACAACTACAAGAACAAAAAAGAAACCCTTTTACAAGAAAAAGAAAGCACTCACTTTGATAACAACCGACAACGACAAAAACGAAAACGAACAAAGTGACTCTGATACAAACGTTGCTTTAATCCACATGGGGAACACTTATGATAAGAGCGATGATGATGAGGAGGAAAGAGAAAAAGAGGATGAGCAACCAAGCTCACCACTCCACGAACCTACAAGTCCCCAAGCCCTTTTGAACGATACAAAGACCACACCTAGGGTAGGGAATAGACGTAGTGAGAGTGGAGAAGGACGGGAAGTGCGGTTAGTATCGGCCACCCTACGAGGTCCTCCTCACTACGGGGAGAAGGCAAGGAAGTGCGGTTAGTATCCGCCACCCCACGAAGTTCCCCAGTCATCCCTAACCCTAACGAAACTCCTTTGAGGCTTAAGAGTTCTTACCGAGTCACGCCTGACACAAAATGTGCAGGAATAAACAGACGCAAAAAACCGTGTAATGTTTCCGTTGAAAAATCAAAAGGAAAGGGAGTACACGAAAATCACGCGAAACACGACCTGGTTCGCATTCGCAGCTCAACCTTCGTGGCGCCTAGCGGAGCGTTGGGATGGCTCGGTGAACGCAGAAAAGAAGCTCCTTACCCATAGGATCAGCCAAATAACGCTGCGCGAAGAATTCCACTGCAAAGATAAGCTCTGCTTGATGCTTTTCGACGCCGCGACTTGGTTGCGCCCCACAGTGGATTTCCCTGAGCTCGCGGATGTGAAATATGTCTGGTACAACGGAAGCAGCGTCGCCTGGCCTACATTACAGAAGGACGAGAGGCGCCAGAAATTTCATGAGAGAAAAACAACATAACCAGAAACTACATGATGCAAGAGACGTGGCAACGGGATAACGAACTCGAGGAAGTGCATTTTCACTTTGCTTGAGGATTTCGATGAGGAACGTGCTGGTGGATTGCAAGGATTGGCAGGATTGGACGAGACATGCTGGTGGATTGGTGGATTGAAGATACATACAGTGTGTCTGCGTGAAGCACCAAGGGCAGCAGCAGCAGCACAACCACCATAGGCAGCACCACCATTAGCTGCACCACCACCAACAGCAGAAGCAGCATCACCGGTAGCAGCACCTCCACCAGCGGCCGCACCAGGAGCAACAACCGTCTGCATCAACGAGCAGCATATGCAGCGAGCGCCTACATTTTTTGAACGTCATGTATATAATAATAATAATAATAATAATAATAATAATAATAATAATAATAATAATAATAATAATGTATCTCCTGCCAATTGCTGAGCCAAAAGGCCATGTGCATCCAGTCCTCCATTCCATAAGGAAAGTCTCCACACCAATCGGTGGAATAAAGGAAGTGACGGCATCGAACATTACTCTAGGAGCTTTATACCAATCAGCCCATGGAAAGGGACCGATGGCCTATGTACTCCCTAAATAATAATAATAATAATAATAATAATAATAATAATAATAATAATAATAATAATAATAATAATAATAATACTATATCTGAGGCGTACTGATGCAGCTAATGGCAAATCCTCAACGGACATAAGCCTCCAATACCCTTGTTCGAGGTCCTCCACCCCCCCGTGTCAGTCTCTCGCCTGATGATCGGGGCCACCGATGGAGCTCCTGAGGGCAAGACTGCACTAAGCCGAGGTTATTCCGCAGTCCCAGCAACCTCTTGCAAGACGTCACCGAATGTGCAAGTGCATACACCAAGCGCGGTTGCTAGAGCTGCCTCGAAACCCCACCCATAACAATCTGGTGTCTGCTGGGTCCTGGGCTATCAACCAGCATATGCGGAGTTTAAGATCTTTTACGCGCGCAACGACCCTCCTCCCCAGCATCTACCACCAAAGGGTTATGAGTTGGCGTCACAGTTTAACGCCTTGAGGCCATTGGGCTGGAACTCTGTTTAGCAAGTGTGACTAGGTTTTTTCATCGGGAAATAATAATAATAATAATAATAATAATAATAATAATAATAATAATAATAATAATAATAATAATAATAATAATAATAATAATAATAATAATAATAATAATAATAATAATAATAATAATAATAATAATAATAATAATAATAATAATAATAATTACTTTGTAACCCAGGGCAACACACCTCGAGTGTGCGGGAAGCCCGAATTGAGGGGAGTTGCATCATTGAGTGTGAGTGGTTTTGCATTAGTGAATTCGGACTCACTGACCTAGTGTATTTCGACTAGTCACGGGGCCAAGTGAATTCCGACTACTAACCTAGAGTTGCTCACCTGAGTGCATTCCGACCACTCAACCGGAATCTGGAAAGTTTTGGGTCTTCTGACAAGTGGTGTGGTTTGTTGTCCTGATTGCCGCTTAGTATGGGTGGTCTTGCCTTAATGAATTCCATAGATTCTGCGCAAAGCGCTTGGACACAAATGCATCATGAATCCTCTCCGACCTGCAGTTTATGGGGGGGGGGGGGGAAGGGGGGGGGTGCCACCGGGAATGGCGGGGAAGGAGCCATTCCCCTGCCGTGTCAGAAATAGAATCATTTGGCGTGAAACAACGCTATGACGCTAGACCTCTCATTCTCTCTCTCTTTTGTTCTCTCTCTTTTTCTGTGTCTCTTTTTCTCGCAGCGGCACCATCAGGACCAACCGCTAGCAGCACCAATTACTGTATTACTGACTTCAATTGTACAAAATATTCTTGTACCAACAGAACAATATAAATTATAAACATCTTTTGCATTTACTTTGTTTAATACTTCTGATTTACTTTATCCCGGCTAGTTGGAAGTATTTTCTTAGCGAAATTGTGGATACTTGTTATATATTCATACGAATGTCCTCTGTACCAGTCGCGTACTAGTAATTCGATGTAAGTAACAAACTGTGTTATGTATACAAGCACGTACTTTGAAGAAACAAGGATATAATTAACAATGTGCGAAGGTTGCGATATGCTTCGTCACTTACGGGAAGAAGTTTATGAATATAACACCATCATTACCAATGCACTGAATCAGAAGTAAATGTAAGTAACTACCAGCGCTAATAGTATGTACACAAACACATCTATTAAAGTAAGTGATATTACTCGAAAATAATGGGGGGGGGTCACAATACGCCTTCTCACTATAAGAAATTTATGATTATAGCACAAGCATTACTAATATATTTCATAAGAAGGTTTCCACAATGAATTGATAGTTAAACCGGTAGTAGTAGTAGTAATAGTAGTAATAGTAATAGTAGTAGTAGTAGTAGTAGTAGTAGTAGTAGTAGTAGTAGTAGTGGTAATAGTGGTGTCAGTAGAATGGTAACATAAATGCCTGACCTGTACTACTAACAGTAACATTATAACTATGTCAGTGGAAAACACTTTCAAAATCAAGATTGTAATTTTTTAAAATTAATTTCTTGCAAAATCAAGATTGTAATTTTGTCATAAGCAGTCTGGTAGTCACCTTCACCAAAACATTTGTGTGAACCAGGCCCCCGTCCGAAATAAAAACATTGTCTGACACAAATCAGTTGCTCAACATAAAAATCGAGTCGTCTTTCCCTGGCTTGCTAGTTGGATAGATTTGATACGATTGCACAAGATCAGGATCCCTGCGAATACATTGGCTGCAGTGTCGCGGATAGAGTAGTTTCTTGTTTTCTGGTTTCTTGAAACAACGTGCACAAACATGCACATACCGCTGCGAACACGGCCAGCGCAGCCTCGGAAAACTCTGGTAACGACCAATAGATGCAGCAGTGCAGTAATAACAAAGATACAACGCTGCCTTGGGTCTGCATGAGTCAGGTATAAACTTAAGGTAATTCGTCAAACCTGAGACATTTTGACCCTTGTTCGTCAAGTACTGAAGAACGGGGCGATGCAACTGGTACTTTTGTTGCCTTGTTTCTGAACAACCACACTTTGCAATTCTGTGGAATGGCAACCTGCATAGAAGACTTGAATAGTGTAGCCACAGCTTCGTTGAGGACTGCGTTGCTTGTTACTAAGCTCTGATCTCCGTACGTTTCGTCCTCCTGCATGGATACTTTACACCATGCCCGGTAATAAGCACTACTGGAAGAAAGGGGGCACAGTATCTGTTCCGCAGTGTACTTGTGCATTGCACCTCTAAACTGTAACCATTTCAAAACTGCAAATTCGTTGACGCCGTTCAGGATCACCATGCCTTCTATGTCTTTG
>WBZZ01002249.1:0-37500 GCA_019918135.1 Paulinella micropora | reverse complement strand
ATGATGTGAGGATCGTGGCGGTCTCCACGGCAGGTGAGCCTGGGGAGAATGAGGTGGGAACCACGAATGGAAATGGGGAATTTGCGACAGTTCACGACGGGCGAGACGCCGGCGGGGGCGGAGCGACGGTTCGGGATATGGGATCCCGGGGAGGGACGTGACTATACGGGAATATGTGGATCTGACATAGGATATAAGAGGGGACGGGATGAGGGCATGGGAGAGAAACAGGGGGAACGACATGCAAAACAGCAGAAGGCAGAGGGGCGAGCATGTAGCGGGTTGGGTGTGAACGGGAGGGGAAATGCAGAGGGTGAGGGCAATTGGAGCGGGAATAGAGGGGGAGAAAAGAAGGGGAGCAAGAGAGGAGCGAGACTTCACAGGAAGAGGCAGAGAGAAAGCATCGGGACAAAGAGAGAGAGAGAGAGAGAGAGGGCACGGGAGAAGGACCGACAATTGCTGGAGACACATTGGAAGGTGACCCAACGGTATGAGGCACTGAGGGTGATGCCTTCGGTTAGTCAAATTAAAAGTTCTAAATTTATCTCCCACTGGCGTATACTCGGGTTAAGTTAAGGCCACTGGAGGAAGAGGTGATCATCGGCAACGACACCATGGCGGCCATCAGCGTCATCGGCAAGCACTTCTATGATAGGTATGGGAACCAACCATGGTTCCAGCAGAGTTTTCGGGGGACGCGGGGTTGGGTCAAAGGAGTTTCGGGTACAACGGCAATTACAGGCACAATGCTGTTGACGTTTGACTTGACAGGGGGGAAAAATACACACACAAGTTCTGGATTGTTCCGGAGTATACGGGGTGGAGTTTCGAAGCGTTGAGACGCATGCACACCTACATAGACTGTGGGCGACAAGAGGTGCGGTACGGGAGAGGGGAAAACGCCCCGGTGTATCCAATGGTGGGGTGCAAATCGGAGAATGGTCAGGGGGATGCGGCAGGAGCCTGGGTAGCGAGTGATTTTATGACTGCTCTGATAGAACTCGACAAGGGAGAGGAGGTCAAGGAGACGAAGCGAGAGGTGTTCACGGCGGGAGAACCAGAGGAGGAGCAGGAAGAGAGCGGATCGGAAGACGAGTGGACAGGGGAAAGGATTGTCGCTTTGATTGATGCGAGGTTGGATTACTTTCGCAGGCAGATAGAGGAGGCTTCGGACGGGTTCCCGAAACATGGGCGGGATTTGGGGTTTCAACACAAGGAAATGGATGAACGGGTGCTGCCAATGGCACAGTATGTGGTATGCAATGCGGGCAAACCTAGTCAAGCCAAGGCGGAAATCTTGAGCTTCCTACAAGAAAAGTGGGGGGACCACCCATTATAGCAGATTCGGTATCTCAGATCAAGAAGGCGTTGAATAACCGGCTTTCACACGGGGAGTTTACGATGATGTTCCCGGTGGGGAGGAGGACGGAGATGTGGTGGTACGATGTCGAAGCCTCCCGCTGCCGCGTGCAATACTGCTGTTCCGCTCTCGTCATCCTTCTGCTCAGAAACATCACTGGCCTCAAGCGCCCCTCGTCATCTCTCTGTTGTAATCCCCCCCCCTATTGCATATGCCGATGCGTCCGTGTCAAGTATAAAACTCCGATTAAAATTGGGAAGCTGCAATACCGTACCCCCTTCCTTCCACGGGTCTCTTAAGATATGTGTCCTGAGGGCTTGAATCGCCGCCATGACCGCCCCCCCGGTCATTCACCCCCTGTGTTGCATTTGCCCTCTTTCATGAACAACCGTATTGGCTCCGCGATCTCGGCAAAGCTTGGTATAAATTCGCTGTAGTATTGCGCCAGTGACACAAAAGAATGTAGATCGGACTTCGTCTTAGGTAATGGCATAGCATCAACCGCTTCCCGCTTCTTTCTCGCAATGGAGCATGACCCGTTCTCAATGTCGTACCCCAAATGTTGAATCCGCTTCTGCATCAAATGACACTTCTTGGCGTTTAACCTGAACCCGAACGCCTTAACTCGCCACATGATGTCCTGCAGATGTTGTATATGATCCTCTACCGAGTTTAAAAATATGACCACGTCGTCCAGATACGCGAATGCGTATCCCGTTGTATCCCCATACTTCTCTGCAAACTCTGCGTCCCGATAGTTTGCGCCCAGCATCTAAGGTCATCGCCTGTTGAAATATGCCCGGTGCCACCTTCAGACCCATGGGTAAGACCTTCCATACATAGGTCGTCATCCCCTCCATAAACGCGGTCAGATACTATTAGCTGCTCTCTTCCGCCAAAGGGATCTGCCAAAACTCGCTCTTCAAATCCAATGTGGAATATATCCTCGTGTTCTGCAGTACCTCTATTCCCCTCCTCACGTCCGGTACTGGCGTTTCTATCTTTTTGATGATCTCGTTTATCCTCCAGTAATTGATGCACATCCGCAACGTTCCATCCGGCTTCGGCGCCATACGTACCGGAGATGCATACTCCGATTGTTGCGCCTCTATCAGCCCCTTCTCTAAAAATTCCGCCGTCATCTCTTTCGCGATCCGATCCTCGTGATGGCTTAGCGGTGAAGGTCGCCCTATCCCCGGTACCTTTTGCCCCATCTCCCTCTCGAAGACCGCCGTATGTTGTTTCACCGATCCCCCTTCCAAAAGCCCGAAAGCCTGAATATGGTCTTCCATAATTCCCAAAGCCGCTGCCCTTTCCTCAGTCGTTCCTTGCCATGTCTCCGATTGTGCCTTAAAGCCTCCCGCGCCTTGTCCGTCTCCTCTTTGATTTGTTTCTCTGTTGCTTGCCCCTGTATATCGTCTACCACCACTTCTGTCCCATCCCCATCCGTGCCTTCCCTCGACCGATACAGCGTCGGTGTTTTCCGCTCTTGATCCGCATACCGCGCCAGTTGATCCATCATCATGGCGTACTGGATAGCGGTCGTTCTATGATATACCCCCGAAATGTGTGTGAAAGCTTCGTCCTGGATAGATGCCACATCCCGATCCAGAAGTTCTTCCCGTAACGTCTGGCTATCTTTCTCGCGCCGAGCCTGCATGCCACTATTAACTTCTGAGTACGACTTGGTATCGGTATCGGGTCCGCCACCAGAAAATCTTCGACATAGTATGGGGTTTTAAGAAGCTGCGTGACTATCTGTGGGGGGCGAAGGGGAACAATTTACAGTGGTTGATGTCCCAGGATCACACGGGGAGGTTGGCGAGATCATTGGCAGTTGGAATTATCCAAGCATGACTTCACGATCGATTCATATCGGGTAAAGAGAATTATCGCGCGGACTACCAGTCGAGGGCTGGGGGTGCGCCGGAGGAGAGCGGAAAGAAGGACGAGAAGATGGAGACGGACGCGGACGACAAGGGGGACGAAGACGGGGCGACAAACCTCTAGTGTCTTCGCTTAAAAGTTGGGCCAGTATACGATTCGGAGAAGAAGAGTGGCATGAACCTGACTAGGTTTCACTTCAAGACAGCGGCGGCGGTTATGACGGTATTGGGGCATATGGATTTGGAAAAGGAAGAACAGAGGGCGAAGTTTGACGACAAGAAACCCATCAACGGAATGGAATACGTAACAGAGGTGGCGGAGATTCATAGGGAAAGGACGGCGGTAAAACGGGAGGACGTACAATATTACGAAGCGGCTCATGCGAGACCAGTGGATTGTTGCGAGAAGCATGGGATGGAGGATGCTCGGCGGGGGTATGAGGAGGAAATATGGAAAGAGGCGGAAGGGGAACAACCGGAGGAGGAGGTAGAGGATGCAAAACCTTTTCCGTCCACTGGCGGACGATGCCAATGGTGGGGAACATAGTATTACTGATCCCCACGAAGATGGAGGTAGAGAAGGGGCAGACAGAAACGAAGCCGGAACTCAGGTTGAAGGAGACACATCCAAGTCGGGTAGCCATGCAGTTGGAAAGCAAGACGAAGATCAAGTTCGCATCGGTGGAGATGTTCCGCAAGCTGACGAGAGATAGTGAGGAATGGAAGAAATTCATCGCACATCACGAGGACCCGACAGGAATCTCGGAGGATGGGGATATACGGAGTCGGAAAGAGAAATGTACCTATTCTGACGGGCTGATTTGGTATTTCGGGAGTGGGGCGAAGAACCAGGACGACCCGGAGCGATGGATGGTATGGGTGCCCAAAGATCTTGATAGGGGCACATAATTGCCCATTACAGAGCCACCCGGGGCTGGATAGGATGAAGTGGTCTTTGACTCGACGGTTTTATTGGGGCACCATGGACATTGAAGGAAACTTCATTGTGGGTTGCGGTCAGTGTTAGAGGGCGAAGACGACCTATGACGCAAATCGCGGGTTACTGGGGCAGTTTGACCTGACGCGGGATATATTTGATACGATACACATAGATTATGTGGGACCTTTACCAGAGGCGGGCGAGGGTCGGTACAAATACATTCTCACAATCATCGATCGGGCTTCTAACTATGTCATAGCGGTCCCTAAGGCGGATGATACAAAGGAGACCACGGCCAAGGCATTGATCGATAATGTCTTCAGTCGGATCGGGGTGCCCAGGAAGATCATTTCAGATAGGGGGAGTTCTTTTGTCAACTGAGTGTCGAACGAGCTCAGCGCTTATTACTGGTTCAAGTGGGATTATGTGACGCTATACAACCCTATCGCAAATGGAAAGATTGAAAGAATTCATCGAACGCTGAAGGCTTCCTTGAAGATATACTGCCAGAGCGGGCGGACCAAGTGGCTCTCAAGTGGCCAGAGGTATTACAAGCGTTCACCTTTGCGGTGAACAACTTGGGTTCGTCGTCTTTGGGGGGAAGAGCGAGGCTGTGCCCACATCAGATGGTATTCGGGAGTGTATTGAACACACCACAAGACGTGATGCAACAGAAGGCTCTATATCAGCCCATGGAACTGATGGCGGTTAGATTGCGGGCTATTGCGGAAGCGGAACACATTGTGACCAAGCATCGGTAGGCAGCGATGCGGTCAGAGGACGAAAAGGGGCAACAAAAATATAAGCACGTTGAATTCAGGGAGGGGGATACGGTGCTGTTATATTGCACGAACGTATCGGTTAGAGTTTCGACAAAGCTTTACGAGAAGTGGCTGGGGCCATAATTATCAGATTATGAAGCAGACCGCGGCTTATAACTATAAGATACGGCATCAGCAGACGAACAAGGAGCAGATAGTGCACGTTCGGAGGTTGGTGAAGTTTTCACTTTACGTGGATTACGAAACTGAGAAAGAGGCTTTGAAGCGGACAGCGGATCAGTTTGGCAACCCGCGGCCCTTGTTGACTCGGACGCAGCGGTTCGAGGAAATGGCAAGGTTGAAGGAACAAATGACGTGGGAGCAGAATCAGGAGGAGAAGAAGAGGCTACAACAGGCTATTACGGAACTGGAGACGGGTTCACATGAGAGAGTGCCTCAGAGGCAAAAGAAAGAGGAGGCGAAACAGCGGGAGGAGAGCAAGAAGGAAGCGTCCGGGGAGGAGAAAAGGAGGGAGATGGAGAGGAAAGGAGAAGGAGTGAACATATCGGCGGAAGAAGCGAAACGGGGACCGGGAAGACCGGCGAAGCCTAAGGCACCGGAAGGGATTATAGAGATCTCGAATGGAAGGGGTCAATGGGTGAGCAAGCCGACGGAGGTAGATAAGATCAAATGGAAGACGGGCAAATTTTATCTGATGAGACCGGCGGAGAAGGAGGTGAGCGACGATACAATGGACGACTTTCAAGTCATGAGGGTACTAAGTTTAGGGGGAACATCACGACATAAGGCGGGAAGCGGGATCACACCGGTGATGCAGTTTTGGAGGAGTAGCGATGAGGTCGACGAAGACAAGATGCGGCGGTTCGATCCAGTCTTTCTGGAGAAGGGGGGTAAAAAGAGGGAAACGTGGGACGCGACCATCAAGTTAGATGATGAGGACCATGTCCCATATACCATTCAGACGAGACCGCGGTTGGTATTGAATGTGCCGTTTGACCTGACAGAAGGAAGGCGGATACCGGCACATATTTGGGATGAAATAGACGTGGAAGGGTTGCCTTTGGACATTATCGGGGCCCCGCCAGCGGCGGTAGGATCTAGATGCAAGAAGCGGCCTACGACGGCGCGGGTGGTCGTACGACCCGAGCAAGGGGACGGGCACAGTGACGAAGGGGGTGACGAACAGATGAGAGAAAGAAGATAGAGGACGGATGACGAAGGATGAAGGATGAAAGAGATGAAACGAGAACAGAAGAAATGGAAGAACAAGATTGCGGGTATATAACGGGGTGACAATGATATTATTGACTTGCGAGAATATAATGGGGTGACAATGATGTTACTGACTTGCGGGAATATAATGGGGTGACAATGATATTACTGACTTGCGGGAATGTAATGGGGTGACAATGATATTACTGACCTGCGGGAATATAATGGGGTGACAATGATATTACTGACTTGCGGGAATATAATGGGGTGACAAGATATTACTGACTTGCGGGAATATAATGGGGTTACAATGATATTACTGACTTGCGGCAATATAATGAGGTGATCAATGATATTACTGACATACGGGTATATGATGGGTGATAACGATATGTCTGACTTACGGGTATATAACGGGGTGATGAGGGTATTAATGATACGCAGGATTGGAAATGACTGACGAAAAGAGAGAGGGGAACGGTATATTCTTACCTTCATAGGTGCAGCGGCGGGCTAATGACCCGAACATCAAACTTGCGAGGTACACATTGCGGACATACGGGATATAAATATGAGAAAGTTATCATATTATACGGGTCTATGTGTTATATGACTAATTATAATATTATGTGACTTTACGGGTTTACGCGGGATATGACAAAATGCAAATTATGAAACTATTCGGGCTTACAGGAAATAGCGGACTATTACCCTATCGGACTTTGCGGGTATATCGAAAACAAAACGACATACATGTATTATGCCTTCTTGGCTCATTGGGGAAACTGCGGAGCGGAGCGGCACAAAATTCTGTATTTTTCCGCTCTATGACGAGCGATGACATCGGGCTCTTTACAATCTCAACATATATTTGCGGATAAGGGGTATACGGGTCAACAATGAGGCTAATACAGACTGACTAGCCCAGTGTAGATAAAGAGGGGAGAGGGCGGGGGGGGGGGGGCGAGGAAGACAGGGGATAACAGATAGGATAATGAATAGGATGGATAGAATAGAAAGGGGGGGGGGGTTAGACAGAATAATACAGAGTAGGGATAGAATAGGCAGAGGGGAGGGGGCGCGAGACAGCGATGAGAAAGAAGAAGAGAAAGATGACGATGATGATGACGAGGAAGCGGCTACTATGACACTCGGGTGAAAGGGGGCATCAGAGCGGGAGCGGAACAATGGGGCCTAAGATGGGGATCAAAGAGGAACATGGATCTTTTGGGGGGAGAAGGGATAGATAGACAGATAGATAGGGGTAAACATCATTCGTGTTATCGGCTCTCAGGTTGTTTTAAGCATGGCGTTTCAGAGCGGGGGGGGCCTTGATGGGGACAGCAAAGGTCCGGGGGAGCCTTTCCTTGCCTACGTTACCTCTGGGCTGGGCGTCCGGGACTACAGCGTACCGAGAGGGCACTACGAGGCTATTAAAAGCCAGAAGTATCAATTCGGGTATGGCATCGGATTCGGCTTGAACATGTTGGGGGCGGCTTCAGCGCATCGGATTCGGATTGCACCCGTTGGGGGCGGCTTCAGCGCACCGGATACAGCTTGAGCGAGTCGGGGCGGCTTCAGGGCACCGGGATCGGCGGCAACGCATGAGGATCGATTGAGAGGCGGCACAGCCTGGCGAGCACCGGATCGACGGGATCAGCGGAGTTCCGGACGCGGGGAAGAGAAGACTCGCACAGGATAGTATAGACCGACACTAGGTCGGGGGGACGATGAGTGACTAGGGGCCGGTTACAGGGGGGGGGGGGGGGGAGGGGCAAGTATTTTATTCAAGCGGCGGGGATAACGGTTTCGAGCAAGAGGTGGCGGATACCTGATTTCGCGGGCGGCGGGTGGCGCGGATCGGAGTATCATCGAATGGCCCAACTTGAAGTTAATCAAAATCTTACGTAGTGTAAGTGTCGCCGTTTGGCCCAACTTGAAATTTTGCTTAAAACTTTAATACGAGTACGGCGGCGACCATCACTCGGGTTCGTATTTGCATTCTATCCCGAGGTCGGTCGGCGGGGGCGTAAGTTCGACTCCTCGCGCGCATACTGGTGAGCGCGCTCGGGGGGGGAGAAGGGATTATGCCGGCCCACCCGGTATATAATTGCAATACTTACCGTTCCGGTCTGCCTGTTATCCTTGGTCTGGAGATTACGGAGTCCCTACTTTAGGTATTCCTCAGTCTTCATATCGTTAGAACAGTAATCTGTTATTAATATCCTACTATCGTAACGGGGGAGCTATCAGACTGAGCACCTTAACGACCGGCTAAAACCTTTACCGTTGATATTTTACTCTTTTTGACCGGTTCATATGTAGTTAGCATGTAAATAAACGCAGTGAAATCGGGGCGCAAATCTGCGTTTAAACTAAAATAGATTGTTTTTATACTGTTTTTTTGATTTACTAATACAGATATTGAACTATTCTCCACACACAAAATATCAATATTATGTTATGAATTGATTACACTCTGTATATTTAAAGAGAATACGTTCTGTTTCGGTAAGGTTTTTTTAAAAAAAGCACTATGACACATGTTAATGAAATTACTGGAAACTAGTGTGGGGAATAATTTAAGTTGCGATCTTTCTATCTATAGCTTTACTTTTTTTTAAAACCTTGTGGTTCGAAAGGAGATAGAAGCCCCTTTTTGACATGAAAAATGCATGTTGTTCAAGCCTGCCCTCACTTTTTTATACGGCAGTGACCCGATTTTTGCGGTGTTGATTTTTGGAAGAGGTCGTGAAATTTCCCATGTCAAAATGGTGTCTGTGCACTCGTTTTCGTTGTTGATATTTGTAGCTCCTTGTATCTTTGGTGGTCTTTGGTTTTGATAGTTCAATAGGATACTAGTTCAAGAACACTTGTACAAATTTTTTCAATAAAATTCCTCTTCTGTACGACAAACTTACTTGGTGTTTGGTGGTATTTTTTTTCAATGAAAAAATGGAAAGTTATGTTTTGTGATTAGAAATCAGTTTGTATAGGACTATAGAATGTCTAAATCTGTTTGTATGCGATAGTTCAATAGGATACTAGTTCAAGAACACTTGTACAAATTTTTTCAATAAAATTCCTCTTCTGTACGACAAACTTACTTGGTGTTTGGTGGTATTTTTTTTCAATGAAAAAATGGAAAGTTATGTTTTGTGATTAGAAATCAGTTTGTATAGGACTATAGAATGTCTAAATCTGTTTGTATACGATAGTTCAATAGGATACTAGTTCAAGAACACTTGTACAAATTTTTCAATAAAATTCCTCTTCTGTACGACAAACTTACTTGGTGTTTGGTGGTATTTTTTTTCAATGAAAAAATGGAAAGTTATGTTTTGTGATTAGAAATCAGTTTGTATAGGACTATAGAATGTCTAAATCTGTTTGTATACTTAATACACGTAAATTCACAAAGCCTGTCCTTGGTAATTTGAATACACAATGAGATTTCACACAGCAATTTTTCGATGGTATGTCTGACCAAAACATCACTTTGAAAATCGATGAGAGCGCATCGTTCCTTTCAATTTTATTGTTGAAAATGATGTTTTTGTTCACTGTGATGCTATTCCAAGCCTCAGAACATATGCACAGACCTCCTGACATGCACACAAGGTCACTGACTTCTCGAGTTTCATGCTTCAAAAAATGTCTGAGTTTATATTTTTAGACACACAAAAAAAATAAGCCACAAAAAGTTAGGAATGTTCAACTAGTGAACATAGGAGTTAAATTAACTACTTTCCAGCAACATTTACTGAATAATACAACTCCTATGATGATTTTGTCATTTTTTCTTTGATTCATTACGACCAAAACATCACTTTGAAAATCGATGAGAGCGCATCGCTCCTTTCAATTTTATTGTTGAAAATGATGTTTTTGTTTACTGTGATGCTATTCCAAGCCTCAGAACATGTGCACAGACCTCCTGAAATGCACACAAGGTCACTGCCTTCTCGAGTTTCATGCTTCAAAAAAATGTCTGACTTTCTATTTTTAGACACACAAAAAAATAAGCCACAAAAAGTCAGGAATGTTCAACTAGTGAACATAGGAGTTAAATTAACTACTTTCCAGCAACAGTTAATGAATAATACAACTCCTAATACTATGATGATTTTTTCATTTTTGCTTTTATTCATTACGACCGGTTTTCACTTTGAAATTGCTCAGCATATACAAATGCTATTTTAATGAAAAGTATATATATATGTTCCTTGAAACCCAGTGAACTGAATTCTTACGTTCTTCATTCATTATGTGTTCCTACACATCAGAAACTAGTTATGTATATAGGATCCTCTGACACCATTTTTCCATTCTTATTTCCCCAGCTCAACCAAAAAACCCCGTAGAATTTCCTAGGCAATCGTGAAACTTCACACTCAAAAAATGCGGGCCGGAGGGACTAGGTAAAAAGTTACTGGTTAGATGCAAGAATGCTTACTACGCAGGAACGAACATACCTACATTATTTTCTTTTATGTAGAATTCAGAGTAATCACTTAAATAAATTAAATAGTACATTGAAATAAAGTGAAAACTAAACGGTCATTTATTAGACTTTTGATGGGCAGCTTACTACATATGTCATTAGATTTTCCTCTGCACGAAGTTTCGACTTCACCAACTAGTTTTCGATTCCGTTCATAAATGATTTCAAACAATTAAGTCAAATCTTTTTAGAAAAGATCGACCATTGCCTTTTTCGTCCATATATTACCTTTTCCCCCGATTTCCCGTGAAACGCACGTTACGGTAAATTTGTGGACAAGGATACATGAGTGACGGAAAAACAATGTTTGACTGCTTTTTACATCTGTCACAGTCATTCTCGTCTAGCCTTCCCAAATCAATTTGGGTTTTCAAGTTTACCAACCCGACACTTATTAGTAAGACGTATTGATGCGACATGGGAGATTAGGGGACCGAGCAATAATATCAGTGCTGCAACTTCTTGGCAGGGGCCCAGGAATGCTGACACTACCCGTTTATGATAAGGTTAACTAGAAACAAAAAGACACTATCCGTTTGAGAACTGGACACCTCACAATCTACGTTCAAAGTTGAAGGCTACACTTGATCGTAAGTTGCATCCAAGCCTGCAAACTTCAAGACTCGAGTTTGAAATTACGTAAATAAACGAAGTGACCTCTCTACTATTTACTATTTACTGGTATTTCACCTGCTCTCACGGAGTCAGGACTCAAAGCAGCCATAGTGTTCTTAATACATATAAGAGTTCGTTGTATCTGCCTACTTGAACGTTGATTAGGTAAATGGTCACTCACGGACCTAATACCATAGACGCCGGTTTGCTGAGAGACTCCGTTAGAAGCCACGATACCAATCGACACTTTCAATCCGCACGTAGATAGCAGAACTGACAAACTCAAAGGTAATAATGAAACTGAAATAAAGTCCGCGCGACTGTAATTATTACTCAATGGTCAGTGTCTAATCCTGAATGCCAATATGGACCGTTACGTCCGTTACAATTATTGACTAGAACTATAGGGTCATTCTACTATACGAATAAATTACTTACCAGTCATAAAGCAATTACTAAAAGTAAAAATGTAGTTATCCTACCAACGCTCCCCCTTAGTTCTATGTCGATATCGTAAATTACTCATCAATACGTCTACGATTAATGACTATTACAAATGCGATAATGGCCTCCATTCCAATAAGTAAAGAAATGGTGTTTTGTCACAAAACTCGTAAATCACCGACACTGTCAGTCCGCCGTTGCCGCCTCGTTGCCAAGTTGACATCTCGATCAAGTCGATTAAGGCTTCCTCATAGGTCCTCCAAGTTGGTTAAACTCGTACGTAGCTAAATTACATTACTAACTCGCTGAGTCACATATAATTAGTAAATAATGCCATTCCGCCATAATAAAACTACTCGATGTACAGTCGGCTACGATCACCCAAGTCTTTTCCCGCTCTCGTTGCAATGTGATCGATGGTGGTTCAATCGATCCACGCGCTTCATATTCACACTCGACTTTCACTTCGACGGGAACAACGCCAAAAGATGCCGCTCAACTACCTGCGCAAAACACTTCCTGCACACTTCAAAGAGAGAAAACTCACAAAAGAACAACATGAGTTGGCTTTGCGTAAATTTGCGTATTTTGCGTGAGTTTGCAGACTTGTGATGTAAAATTGTGGATCAAGTGTTACCATAAATTTACTAGCGAGATATTCGAATTGATCTTTAGGAACATGTTTGGTTAGTATGTCTGCAATTTGTTTCTTAGTTCCTACCTTTACAAACTTAATCTCATTGTCTCTCTATGCATGATGAACGAAATGCAGTTCTAAGGGTAAGTGTTTAGTACGTGGTCCTGACATTCCCTCTCTGCTGCTAAGATAGTCTGTGCATTATCTTCATAAAGCTATCGGCCCTTTCTGTGCTATACCTAACTCTTCCGTGATATGTCTGATAGCCAATCCTTCCCGTATGCACTCTGCTGCTGCGAAAATTTCCGCGTCATTAGAACTTCGTGTAATTCTAGTCTGTCGTTTTGATAACCAAGCTACCGGGTCTCCACCCCAAAGCATTGCATAACCTGTACGTGACTTTCCGGTTTTCTTACATACCTTATGCGCAGCATCTGGCCACAAAGTAATCTTTGGGTACGTCCTTCCTTTTTGCGATGATTTAGGCCCGTGAAATGCAATACCGCGATACGAACTTTTCGGATATCTGAAGATTCTATCTAGTAAAGCATAGGCAAGTCCTGGATTTACTGTTTGCATTACGCTAGCTGCATTCAGTGCTTGATCTGCATCTGGACGTGTCATCTTACTTAGAAACAAAAGTTTACCTACCAAACTAGGAATTGAATGTTTTCTAAGTGCGCTTATCTCTGCCATGGGTTCGGGCTCATGTTCTGCACTAGGAGTACTAACTGGTCTGACATCGGCATATCCTACGTCCTTTAAAATCTGTCCTCCTTCCTGATGCAATAAAATGCGTCCTCCTTCAAATCATGCGCTTTCCAGGAGAAAAAGACAGGCAGGGTGCTGGTCGGCGTTACACAGAACGTGCTGCACCTCGTCTTTAAGCGGGACGGCGGTCCGTGGCTCAAGTACACTATTCTGGCCGACGCCAATGAACCGCCCCCAGCTCTGCCCATGCTCGCGCCGCTTCCTTTGACTACCGACAGCGCCGCCGAGGACGAAGAGAGCCGCAAGATGATCAAGCGCAAGAAGAAGAAGCTCAAGCGGACGAGAGAGGAATCCCAGGCAGGCGTTTAAGCTTCCTCAGCGTGTACTTGCGGCCTGAAAGTTGGCTAATAAAATGTTTCTGTGTCTCTTTTCTGTGCACTGGTACGTACCAATTAGTTATCCGGCCCACGGCCCTGAAAGCCGAGATGTCTAGCGGTCCGCCGTAGTCTACTAGCTCGTGGCGTGGCGGCGCCTGTTGAACTAGCTGCTTGTGCAGATTCAATCTTAAGTAAGAGTGCAGGAGGTCCATTGAACGCGAACGCAGCGTCTCGGCGATGCCATAGTCCGCGTACGCGGCCGCGCAGCTCACCGTGCAGAAGTGACCCCAGACGCACAATTCTTCGCCCGCGTGGGCTATTGGCAGCCCAAACTACTTGCTGTTGTCCCGCGCACAGCCGTACGAGCAGTGCAGGCACTTGCCCTTGTAAGATTCGGTGCCCTCCGGAACTATCTCTATCCCTTTGAACTCTTTAGCCATTCCCAAACGCTTAAGAGGATAAAACTTTTCTAGTTTACTAGCGAAACGGTCATACGCTTGTTCGTTAGGAGCTGAGAAAATAAGATTATCTACATGGAAAATGCCAATGATAGCATCTCTTATCGGCTTATCTTTTTCAACGAACATACATAAATCAGAGTCTAGTAACCTGAATCCTAATTCCTCTAACTTAGGGGCTAAAATCTCATACCACCTCCTACCAGCTTGCGGCGCGCCATACAGAGCTCCATCTACTCTCCATATCATGCCTTCATGCTCTTCACTGTCTATCCCATCGGGTGCATAAGCATAAACAGGATCATGCATTCGTGCATTTAGATAAGCATTTTTGAAGTCTATGCCGTATAGCTTATGTCCATGCCATGCTGCAAGCTTAGACAAAAAGAGTAATGAGCGATGCGCGGCACAGGGTACGAACAATTGATCTGGGTTATAGCTAACTCCTGGCTCTAGCATATCTCCCTGTAAAGCTAACCTTGACTTAATGAACTTACGTCCCTTTTCGTCTAGTTTAACTTTATGTACCCACGTTAATCTCACTACTTTTATTCCTTTCTCTTTCGCTTCCTTAGGGCTTACCCACTTGTAAGTGTTAAAATACTTTAGAGCTTCGATCTCTTTATCCATTCCGGCTTTCAGCTCTTTCGCAGTTAAACCCTCATCAACGATTGCCTTTGGTACCTTCAATGTCAGGTACAGTAAGGCAGTGGTTTGATCCTCTACGATACTTTCTGCGGACATCTCGGGATGCTCTAGTTCTCCGACGGGTCTTATCCTATCTATCCGATACTTTCTAATTTCGCTATCTAACATCTTTTCTACTTGACCGTCGTCAAAGACTACGAAGTGACTGGGCCTAGGCATCTTACGGACTTTAAGTCTCTCTCCCTTCTCGCATGGTTCTAAGACTTTTCCTTCTCTCTTAACTGATTGCCCGTCGTCTCCATATTCTTCCTTTGCCCATTCTTCTCCGAAAGCTACTCCCGGAACACTAACTCTCTCTCTCTCTCTCCTGTCAATGTAGCTGCTTTAACTGCTGCCTTCTTTTCTGGAGGTGATTGTGTAACTGGTGTCCTAACCTTGCTTCTCGTTTCCCTCTCACTATGTTAGCTGATGTGATCTTGTCACTTTGCTCACAAGTGAGGCCCTTAGTGGGCGCGTCTCCCTCTACGTACCTCCTACTAGGGTGGTCTGCTTCGGGGCTTTGCGCCTCTAACGATGTGACGGGTGTTAGCCCATCATCCTTGTTGTCAGCTAGTTCTACCTTCGACTCTGATGGGAGACCGGAATCTGGACGGTGAATGTCGTTTTCTTCCTGTAACTCCTCATGTTTGTCTAACTCCCCTTCATCTTTAAGTTTGGGTTCGTCTAACGCCTGTTCTAGCTGTACGGTGTCACTACTCTCCCCCTCAGATTTCTCGTCGTCCCATCTGACTTCTCTGGGTGGGTGAGCATCCTTACCAACTACATTGGGGTCAAAGCGTACATTACGCACATTTGTGATGACCTTACGACCATCCCAAACTCGGTATAGTTCCTTAAATACATCGTATCCAAGTAACATTACACGCTTTCCCCTATAGTTGCCTTTGGCTACCTGCTTTCCTATGTACATTACACCTAAACATCCTATAGGCTTAAGTTGTAGCCTAGACATTGCTCAAAAGGTGAGATTCCTTTCCTAGGTCCTGTCGTGGCTGGTAGAATGTTGTGCAAGGTTGTGGCTGTGTGTTCCGTTTCCGCACAAAACTGGGGTGGTAAGTTAGCCTCATATCGCATGGCCCGGGCTGGTCCGGCTGTGATGTCGTTGACCTTCTCAGCTATGGGGTTGCCATCTTTATCACCTGGAGCACTAGTCTTCCAAAGAATTGTAGGGGTTTCCACCACTCTATAATTTCAGTTGGGACATCGAACTCATTATCGCAAGTGATCTGTCTGACTTTCTTTCCTGTCTGCCTCTCAAACCATGCTACCGCTTGTTTCAAACACTCTACAAATTCGTTCTTGTAACGTAAATAATCATCTTTGATGTACCCCGAGTAATCGTCTGTAACGCAAGATTTATAGTACTTACCGTGAATTGACATTATCGCCCAAGGTCCGGAAGTATCTACATGTAAAATCTCACAAGGGTAATTCGCTCTCCTAACTCTATTAACCTTAAATCGGGGGTAACACTTTGGCTTTCCCCATCATACAGGCTTCGCAAAATCTAAAACTATCCTCGCTTCCTGTCACTTTTCTACCCATCGCCTTGCCTAATGCATAGGTCTTTGGTAATGCTTTATGACCACTACACTGATGTTTGACATAAATGTCAATTGGTTTACCCTTCTTACCTTTCTCAGGATACATAGCATCTAAAACGCTGCCTCTAGCTTCCTCGTTCTCACTTACTCTCGCTTGCTTGCTCTCACTTTCTCTCTCTTTGGGGATTCCCGCCCCGTCTACCCCGTCTTCTTCTTCCTCTCTTTTACTTTGGGGTTGTAACGTTCGTTTATGTTGAGGGGTTTATCCTTTTTATTGTCCCAGCGATAGAGCATGCCAGGCGTAAGTCTCCCCCTCACGATCACGTCACTCTCTTTAATCCTCATGGGGTGTTTTAGGATTAGTAGTTGCCCATTCTGGTGAATGATAGATCTGTGGTGATTGTGGTCCATGTTTCCAGTGGACATGATGTTGACCGGCACCCTAGTGTCTAACAACATATCTTTCTTTACCAAAACTGGCTTTCCCGATCCATCGATTCTTGTCAATCGTGCTTCCCCCATGTCTCCCACTACATTCTCTCCGTTTCCGGTGACTAAGCTAACGGGCTCAATCTCTCGGACGTTGTGCAAGATGTGCGGTGTACAGGCTATATCCCTTGACGATCCACTGTCTTGAACTATCATCCTTTCCTTGCGTCCTACCGTCTTGCTATGGTCTACCATGAGATTGTGATCTAGTAGATGATAACCCAAACCTCGGCGAGAATTTTTTCAAAATTCTAGCCTTCGTCTGGGTTGTGGCACCCCCTCCTGTGGATAGTAAATACAAAGCAACAAAAACAACCAAATAGCCTTCTACAGCACACTACAAGAAAACATGTATGTATCATTAAATTGACCTTTTTCGTCTTCCAACTCCAGTTCGCCGGAAAGCAAAAAGTTGTCCAACTCCAGAATTTAGAAGGTGTGTAATTTACCTGAGCCTATAGGTGGCTGGTGTAAAAAAAATTTCCACTTTTCCTTTTTATCGGCATTTCAAATTGTCAGCAGAATTCCAGAAATTCTATCACATATTTTTTATTTTCATCAAAGGTCCATTATTACTTTAGCCTTTCGTTCTCTCTTACTTGTTCTGATGTTTTCTGGTTCTATTTCTTCTCTCTTTAGCAATTCTTTTGTCTTCTTTTCCTTTATAATTTCTTTTGTTTGTTGTTTTATGTCTTTTTCTTCGTCAATCGGTTTAATAAAATTTGTTTTTAATAAATCTCTGGGACTTACGAGTTCATCATTATTCAATATGATTTTAAATCCGGAACGGCCTTTGACTTTATAAATAATTTTGCTGAAACTCTTTCCTCCTTTGGAAAATAAATTACGTTTGTTTTCCTTTCTTACAGTATCACCAACATTGAATTCATTAATAAGGTCATCACGAGTGATAGTCTGTTTATTTTTATCTCTTCTAGCAAAGACATCCACTGGTCTGGCTTGAATTCCTCTATGAACTTTGTGGTTATAAGCATTAACGAAGTCTTGAATATAACTTACCCAGTCAAAATTTCTATTAGTTTCAAATAATAAATCCAACCACCTTCTAATACTCCTTATAACTCTATCAACAACCGCTAAGGCCCTATGGTCGCCTACTTCAACCACATCGTGCTTAATACCATTTGAATAAAATAATCACGAGTAGCACCTTTATATTCTCCTCCGCTGTCTGTTGTAATTGATTTAGGTTTATAAGGTATAGATTTTAAAGCATAATAAACTTCTTTCGCTGTTTTATTTTTTAATGGAATGATTATTAAATATCTTGAATGACAATCAATCCAAACAAGCATCCAAGCATATCCTTTATTTCCTTTCTTATCTTTTATCTTACTCATATCGGCTAAGTCTAAGAAAACTTGGTCTAATGGATTATTAACCCATATAGTATTCCATATTTTCGGGTTCTTTTTCTGGTGGTGTATTTCAAGGGCTTCTTCTTCTTTTGTTCTTTGAATTTCTTCTCCAGTTGGTGTGTCTTCTAATTGACTATTACGATTTTGATTATTAATAATTGTATGTTTATGGTCCATTTATACAAAATATAAAAATATTTTTTTATATATACAATGCCGACCGTCGAAGTCTTAAGAAAGGTATTAGGTGAAGAAAAACGGAGACGATGTCCGAAAATTAGCAAATTAAAAAAGTCAGAACTACTTAAATTGATGGAACAATATGGTATTAAGATGGTTTCGGAAAAGAAAAAATTTAAGAAAACTACAAAACCACCACCTAAGTTTAAACCTTCAGAAAAAAAACAAACTACTATTAAGCCTACCAATGACATTTCATTAAGTGGAGATACAATGAGAGAGATTGAAAAACTAAACAATGATTTAAATAAATTTAGAGATGATGTTCATGATATACCTTTATACAGAAAAATAAGGAAAGGAACAAAGAAAGAAACTTTTGATAAAATTCAAAATATTCAAAGTATTTTTAATGAAAGACGAAATGAACTTATAAAAAGGATTAAGGATTTTGAAAAAAAGAATGTAAAATATCTTGAAGAAATAGATTATATTTTTATAGATACAACTACAATTAACAACAAATTAAAAACTATGTTAAAAAATTATAGAAAAGATAAGTGGGATTAGAACTTTAAGAAACATTTTTCAACATCATTATTTTTTTCTTTCTTAGCACCACCAGAAGATTGATTATATACTTTTACACTTACACTACTTGACTTCTTACCTTTCTTTGGCTTCGGTTCTTCTTCTTCACTACTCTCACTTTCTTCACTCTCAGGCTCTGGCTTCTTACTCTTCTTCTTTTCTCTCTTAGTTTCCGCTTTTGCTCTTTTGATTTTCATATTAGCCATCTTTTCTGCTATCAGGTCAGTAAAATCAACCTCATCCTCACTATCACTGCTTTGCTCGGGTGTGTCATCTTGGTCTTTTTCATTAACAATATCGCTCGCCACATTCTTATTTTCTATCTCTGCTATTTTTTGTTCCATATCTTCGTCTTCACTTTTAACCGCATTTCGGTATTGTTCCAAAACCTTTTTGGCATGTTCCATTTTTCGTTGTTTCGCTTTTGCTTTTATTCCTTCAACAGCACTCCCCCAGTTCTTACGACTTGCTTCGGGAGACGGCATTTATACTAAGATTATTATATTTTAGTATTTTTTAAAATAATTAATTAATTAATACAATGAGTCAATATAAATCATTACTCGGCCTTAATGAATTGGCTGTTGATAGTCTAAATATACTTAACCTTGACCTTACCAAACAAACATAGTCGGTCTGAATACAGACAGAGTGCCAGAAGATGAAAACCCTTTGAACCTCTACTATACGGATTTACGATTTGACACAAGATTATCTACCAAATCAACTACAGACATAAAAGAAGGAAAAAATTTATACTACACAGAGCAACGAGTAAGGGATAATGACGAAGTCAAAGCCTCAACTCAACACAGAAGCAATACTTCCAATCCACACCAAACCAGTCTATACAATTTGATAGACACTAACATATCCGCTCCAACGGTCGGGCAATACTTAACATATAATGATGTAGATGGTAAATGGAGAAATACAACAATCGGCTCAATTGATACACTCACAGATGTAGTCATTACAGCACCAATAGCGATGAATAGTTATCTAACATATAACTCAATAAACTGGGTAAATAAAACATTTCCGATAAATGTTGATGAATTCGGCAACATTAGTATGGGCGATAATTTGAACATAACGGGAGTTAATTTACTAAATACCAAAGATGTTGATACTTGGATATCAGAGCATGAAGACAATAATGATAAAGTGTCAGCGGACGGCTCAATTAATACACACAGCGATGTTTTGATTACAGGCACACCCGCCGATAACCAACTACTCATTTATAGCACGGGACAATGGAGAAACACAAACTCACCTTTTCTTAGATTAGACGGGAACCACGGATATGACGGGCGGATTAAATATGGGAGGATTTGCTATTTCAAATGTCGGTAATGTTGATGGTGTTGATGTTTCGGCTCTTGATACTTCGGTGGTTAAACTAACGGGAGACCAAACATAACAGGGAATAAAATATTTACTACTTATTTGGGTGTAAAAGATACAAATCCATTAAACACTGGTAAGTTATTCTTTAATTACAACAATAATATGGGTTCTATTTATTCGTCGGAGGCGGGTGGGGCGACGGGCTATCCACTAAGCATTGTTGGTTCTTCCATACTTCTTGCTCCAACAACAGGGGGCGGAATAACATTGACTGGTAATGTTTTAAATTTTAGTGGCACACAGCAATTAGCGGACTTCCAGCACCATTCAACGATGGTGATGCTTCAACAAAAGCATATACCGATACGAAACTAGCAAAGGACGGCACAGTGGCTATGACGGGTAGTTTAAATATGGGTGGTTTTGCAATTACAAATGTTGGTAATGTTGATGGTATTGATGTTTCTACCCTTGATACTTCTGTGGTTAAACTAACAGGAGACCAAACCATAGCAGGAACCAAAACATTCAGCAACATAATCAATGCTAGTGCGGGGATTGATATGAAAAGTCAAAGCATAACAAATGTTAATCTTGTTGATGGTGTGGATGTTTCTACTCTTGACACTTCGGTGGTTAAACTAACAGGAGACCAAACCATAGCAGGGAGTAAAAAATTTACATCAACTTTGGAAGTAAGTGGTTCGTCCAATCCTACTACTTTTGACGGCATCGGCATAGCCTTTGATACAAAGATAGGAATGATCGCCGCACAAAAGACAGCAACAGCGACTTGGTATCCAATACAAATAACGGGTTCGTATGTTGAGTTATATTCGGGTAATACTTTAATTATAACCGCAACTGGCACTACACTATCTTTGAATAACAACAAAATAACAAACTTAGCCACACCATCAGCAACAACGGACGGAGCAAACAAAAGTTATGTGGATACATTAGACGGGCAAAATGTGAAACTAACAGGAAACCAAACCATAGCAGGAATTAAGACATATAGCAGTGGTGTTGAAATAACGGGAAATTCAATCAATTCAACAACAAAAGGCACATTTATCGTTTTCAATTCTACAAGTAATATCGGGTCAATTGCTAGTTTGGATATGAAAACTGCAACATATTACAACTTTGAAATTTCTGCGAAAAAAATAAGTTTTATTATTGACGGGACGATTGTCGGTTGGGTAAATGCTTCGGGGCTAGATTGTAATAGTAGCAAAATAGCCAACCTTGGAACTCCTACATTATCAACAGACGGAGCGACAAAAGGGTATGCGGACACATTGGACGGGCAAAATGTAAAACTATCAACAGACCAAACCATAACAGGAAGCAAAACATTTAATGGGGCGAGCACTGTGATAAAATATCTAACTTTAACGAACAATGCCGATTTTAATAATCAAACTATCACTAATGGAGGAAATATAACATATAATGGGGCGAGGATATTAAACCAAAATGGAGGAGATATATTCTTTTCACAGACATCAGGAGATTATCAGTATTTCTTATTTACTCTAAATACCGCTACAAGTGGAACCGCGAACCAACGAGGTTATGTATTCACGAATGTAGCATCTGATGTAAAAGGGGCGGGACTTTATATTTCAAAACTTTTGGATAATAAAAGTGCTTCGTCTGACATAGTCCGTTTTAACAATGCTGGCGGTATGCGGTTTTATGGTGCCTTAGATGTGAACTCAAACAATATAACAAATGGCGGAACAATAACTGGAACAACAATTACTTCAACCGCTGGGATATCAACGACGACACTAACCGCAAGCGGATTAATAACAGCAAATGCGAGTATATCAACAACGACATTAACAGCGAGCGGATTAATAACGGCAAATGCGGGGATATCAACAACGACATTGGCAACGAGCGATAAAATAACAACAGCATCAGGTAAGCCGATAATCATCGGAAGTACAACGAAAGGAGTAGGAGCAACTGGTGGCTTAGAGTTATATGGAACTGCGAGCGACCCCGCGGGACCACATATACAGGCAATAACAACAGCAGACGCTCATCCACTTTTTCAAATGTGGAATTATGCCCATAATGATATTACGTTAGGTTTTGATGCTTATGTGTCGGGAGGGGCATGGAAATCATCTTCTGCGACATCTAACTTTTTAATACAAAAAAACACTAATCTTATTTTCTATTATAAATCAGGAGTAACGGCTGGAACTACTATATCATCATGGGGTGAGGCAATGAACATTAATACGTCGGGAGAGGTAGTCATCCCAACAGCATCCAGCGGTTTTTTAACCATAAGAAAAAGACCCGCTTCTACCGTTGACACACAACTATATTTTAAATCGGGAGGATATACGAATTATGGAGTAATTGTTTCTTCAACTGGTTTGCTTCATGCTTGGTCTACTTCAAACTCTACTACTGGCGAGCCGTCAGGCAGTTATAATTTTATTCCGCTTAATGGTGCTTGGACAAACTCATCGGACAGGAGATTAAAATCAGATATTAAAACATTAGACTGCGGGGATTGTTGTGAGAAACTAATGAAAATAAACTGCTGTTCATATTATTTGAAGTCAGACGAGAAGAAAGAAAAAAAGAACCACGGATTTATTGCGGATGAAGTAAAAAAATATTTCCTGAATTTGTATCTGAAAGTGGGATAAAAGCGGACGATGGAGATGGCTACCTTGAAGGCATAACATATACAAGTTTTATACCGATATTAGTCAGTGCTTTTCAACACATGGCGGAAAAAGTAGTTAATTTAGAAAAAGAAAATAAAAATCTTATGAATATACTACAAGACCAAGCAAACCAACTAGCCGAAATCCGAGCAGTCGTATTTCCTTAATATTTTTAGAATATAGATTCAACAAGTTGAATCCATAGCGAGAGTGAAACGAAGCGCAATTCTAAAATGCCCCCTAGATTACACCCCCCACCGCCAGTCATTGAAATAGACGGCGAACTAACACCAGAGTTGAAAAATAGAGTTTTAGACATTTCATTGAAGAATGAGGAAAAAAAAGTAGAGCACGAATTGGAAGATAACTGGAATTGTTGTTGTATAAAAAACAGACCGACAGACAGCAGACTTATTAATACTTATTTCAAATGGGTATCATTATCTCCATTATAACCCTTTGCATCGTAAGGCTATCGGAAAAGAACTTACCTTGTGAGGTTGCTAACACTTATGTTGGAATTTTGACCTTACTCATAGGAATTTGCCTTCCATCACCTTCTTCAAAGAAATGAACATTCGTATATATGTGTCATATACCACATATCATCATTTGAGCACATTAAAGGAATGGCTTCATCAAAACTAATACACCAATCTGACATTGGCTTATACACACATTTAAATTTAGTATCTATACCTTTTTGAATACAATAAACACAACTTATATTCTTTTTTTCGCTTATCCGTGAGTAAAAGTCGCAGGCAGTCCGACCTAACACAGACCAAACAAATATTAATAAAATTTTTATCATCTTATATCTATATTTATATATTTTAACCACAAAGCACGAAGTGGCGAAGCAAGCGTAGTCAGAATGACGGAGCACAAATACCAAAAGATTATTTTTCTGAGCAATGATTTTGCTGGAGGAAGCAAAACATTTAATAAAAATATTCAAATGTCATTCACACCCACCAAAATGAAGGTAAAATTTATCCACTATATGAACGACCAGACCGAAACCAAAACCAGAATTCTTTATATGGACAGAATTGGAATTATTGGAACATTTGCGGATAGCACCACAGCAAACATTTCAAATCTCGGGTATAATTTGGGTGTTGTCGGATGGACTGACGGACAATATACATTTAAAGTCCTTGAAACTGCCAGCGGAAATATTGACACAGGAAATTTAGCGGGCCGAATTGTAGTGTGTTTGGAATTCGTTGCTTAATATATAAGATGATGAAGATTAACAACGTCAAAGTTAAGCCTGTGAAGCAGGATGGAAACGGAGATAAAAAAGCAAAAGGTTATAAATTATTCAATGAGCCGTATGCTAACATATACAGCACTCTTTGAAATACTGAAACGGACAACGGACAGAAAAACCCGCATTGTCATTATTGCTTCAACGATACACAAGGACTACATTTATAAAGCAATGGTAAAGCACTTTAAGAACAGGGGCAACCCGATGGCAATATATACCTTTCTTAAATCAGATGGTGTAAATGTCATTGATTATGAGTTAGACAAACTGAACAGACAGGACGAGCAACACGAAGGAGAAATCAAAGATGAAGAAGAAATAGAGAAGCCACAATTTCTTTATTTTGGAAAAGAAGAAAAAAAGAAAACTACCGAACCCAAAGAACGACCAAGCAAGTATATAACTCCAGAGGTTGTTTTTGTTTTGGACGATTTAGGGAGCGGATTAAGAGACAAGTCCGTAAGTGATTTGTTAAAAAAGAACAGACACTATAAATCAAAAGTGATTATGTCAAGTCAGTATTTGAATGACCTACGGCCAGAAGCCATTAAGCAGTTAGATTATTTATTAATCTTTCCGGGCCAGTCTCAGGACAAAATGGAACTCGTGTATAAACATTTAGACTTATCTTTTGACTTTGATTATTTTCTTCAAAAATATCACGAAGCAACAAAGGAACGATTTAATTTTCTTTATGTTTCAAGTGTTGATGATGAGTTAAGAAAAAACTTCAACTATCGCTTGCGATAGTTAGTTGTCCCGCTTGCGGGACTAACTTCAACTTCAGATTAAAATAATATTTTTAGAATTATTTTTTATTTTTGCTGAAAGATTTTTTAAAAATCTTTCTAATATATGCCATTATCACCAGTGATAATTTCACAACCATCAGGATATAACATCGGATACAATCCATCCATGCCACAGAAGGGAGGAAAAAAGAAAACTAAGAAGAAGGGATGTGGGCAAAAGGGAGGAAAGATTAACTAGGCAAAGGTCGGAAAAACCGCAATGGCCGTTGATAAATTTCTTCGCGGTAATAAGTTAATCTCAAGGACTGCGGGAGCATTAAGTAGTGTCGGGGTGCCTTACGCTGGTAGTGTTGGTGCTGTAGCATCAAGACTGGGGTATGGTAAGCAACGAGGAGGTGCTGTAAAGTTTCATTAAATGATGATATTTGTTTCAAATTCTAAAATATTAGAAATATTTTTTTGTTTGTATAGAATGGTAGTCAAGAAAACAAGGAAACCTAAGGTAAGACCCCCGCGGGTTTATAGGAATAAGAGCGGGAGACCATATATTATCCAGAAGGGTAAAAAATATTATCTTAATTTTGGTAAGAAAACAAATGATATGAGCACACTTCAAATCGTTAAGTTGTTTTTGAAATATATTGGTAAGCCGAGGCCACAAAGGCAGGGTCGCAAACCAAGAGAAAAAATAATCAAATCTGATTTCAATCGTCTTGAACACGAGAACAGAAACCAGATACAAAGCAACTTACAAAAGAAATATGAGTTAATACATGACGAGGAAGAAAAGGAAAAGAAGAAGAGGGATGAGATGGAAGAAGAAAAGAAAAGGCTAGAACGAAAAGACGTAGCAGATGCGAAGGAAAGGCAGGATGAGTTAGCAAGGATACACCGCAATGAACTATCCGATATCAAGGAACGACAAGAACAAAAAGACAGAGAACTAAGAAGGGAGCAAAAACTCATAGATGATGTAAAATATGAAGAAGACAGAAAAAATAGAATACAAGCATTACCACCGCCACCGCAATATCAATATATTATGCCACCGCAATATGGACAGCCACAAGTACCGCCACAATTTGGAGCACCACCACAAGCACCGCCATTTGGAGCGCCACCACAAGCACCGCCATTACCTAATTTAGGAGATGAAGCACCATTGAAAACGAAAGAGCAATATGAGGAAGAAAAAAAGCAAAAGCAGAAAGATATTGAAACACTTAAATTAGCAGGATATACAGATAAGTTCATAAAAAAGATGAGTCGTAAAGACTTACAAAAAGCCAGTCAAGATATTCAGATGGCTATAGCCACAGCAACGTCTTTAGAAGAACAGAAAAAGTTAGCAGAAGAATATAAAGAAAAACTTGAAAAGGAAAAAAAGAAGGCAGAAGAAAAGGGTAAGCATTTTGAACATTTACAAATTAATCAATTTTTAATATCAGCATTTTCAAAAACTTATCACCCAACCATTACTATAAAAGAGTTAGCACAGGCTTTAAAAAAGAGACTAGATAGCGATGGACATAAAAAATTAAATTACAAAGACACTTCAAAGTGGATTATTGACATGATTAAAAGGTTTAATATTGATGTTGGAAATGAAAAGGAAAACGTAAAAAGAAAAGTAGCGGATTATGCTAGATATGAAGATTATATGGGTATTAATGTGCAAAAAGGTAGTGGAGCGAAGACATTAGAAGAATTAATTGATAAGGTATTTTCAATAGCGAAAATAAAAAAATACTTAGGCCGCAAAGATTGGAAACACGCAATGAACAAACATGATTTTGTAAATACTCTAACGAACAAAATGAATTCTGATCCGAATTTAGATAAACAAGTTTCAAATGATTTGAATATTGACGAGGGAATGCCACTGGATGGGGTTCCACCCCCTACCATACCCCCGAGAACAAGTTCTGCGGAGCAGAACATCGTGGCAAAGCCACTCATCGCGGAGACGCCACAACCACAGCAACCAGAGCCAGAGCAAGAGCAACAGCAACCACAGACAGACGAGCCACAGCCAGACGAACAAACAGGAGAGGGTCGCGGTTTAATGACTAATGAAATAGATGATATAATGAAAAAATATAGATGGTATCTCGGAGCAATAGCCAGTGATGAAATTTACAAACTAAATCCAGAAAAAAGAAAGCAATACGGATTTATTATGAATTTGGACAATCACAAACAAGCGGGGTCTCATTGGATTGCTATATGGGTAAGTCTAGATAAAGACAGGAGTGTTGAAGTCTATGACCCATTAGCACTTTACCAACCAACGGAAGACTTTCAACAACAAATGAAACAACTAATTGACCGAAGCCACCCAGATAGTTATTTATTAATGAAGGTCAATCAAGTAAAGCAACAATCAGACACATCAGACACGTGTGGTTGGCACTCAATGAGGTTTTTAATGGAGAGGGCGAAAGGCAACCGATTTAAGTTTGCTAGTGGCTATACAGACTTAAAAGAAGAAGAAGCGGAGAAATTAAAAGCACAGAATGGTTATGGATTTGACACCTTGTTGTAAAAGATATTTTCTAATATATAGATTTTTGAGGTTGTAGGTGGTTTTTATAAAAAGCACCTACGATGGAGTACAAGGGAGGAAGAAGTTCGGGCATCTATTACATCAATAGCAAAAACAGGATAACAGGCTCAGACAGCGACTTTACACACGAGATAAACTTAAAATCACTAGACAATCCAACTCACTGCAAAATTCTTCATATCTATGTTCCAAAGTCGTATTACTCTGTGGCTTCACCATATAATACTTTTACTCTTAGCGAAGACGGATATGAGGCTTTAATTACGATACCTGAGGGAAACTACACAATGAACAATTTAAAAAATAAGTTGTCGGAGGTACTGACGACAGACAGCCCAAATAATTATACTTATGTGGTATCCAGTAATAATACCAACACAGACCCCGAGGATGGTAAATTAACATTCAGTGTGTCAAATAACGGAGGTATTCAACCGCGGTTTATATTTGATGGTGATACCCGTATTCATGAGGTAATGGGTTTTGATAGAAATTCAACATATTTCTTTGCCAATGATTTTATTAAGTCGCCAAATGTAATTATTTTAACTGGAGAAAAGACTTTATACCTTCAATCGGACTTAGTGGGCGAAGGTGATAATCATGTGCTACAAGAAATATACACGGCGAATGATATTCCATTTGGAGCCGTTATATACGACGGAAGTGGGTCAGAGTATGGTAAGAAATTATCCTCCAGTTCAAATAATGTATTAGGTTTTATCTTACAGACGAAAACGACCAAGCGATTAATCTTAATGGGTTAGGTATTGTAATGACATTATTAATTTACAGAGAGACTAATTATTTTAATTTATTTACATCCTTTTTCAATTTGTTAAAGTCCCGATAATTATTTTAGAATTATTTTTTTTTCTATGAATATATTTGTGTATTAATCAACTTACACTACAGCCTAAAAATCAAAAACAAAATGCCAACTCAACACGGAGGCGAATTAGACTTCAGTAAGACTGATTATATCAGTGCTTCGTATCGTTTGAATAAACTCGCCCCACGTGAGGGTTCTGGAACCTTTGAGGCCACCACTGCTGGCGGACAAGAACGAAGTTTTGACCTTATTAGCCGACCTTTTAATCTCGCTCGGTCTTATTTGAGTTTTACTTATACTATGAGAGCGGCGGGCGCCAACACTTATTCAAGAATTTTTATGGACTGCCTTTCATCCATTAGACAAGTTCAACTTCAGACCCGTAGCGGTGTTTATTTGTGTGACCTTAATAACCTCGGGACGGTTACTAAAATGCTTTGGAAGCCTGAGACATCTTTGAAGGATTTCCTTGACCTTCCTAACCACGATGTCGCTACTGGACACTGTTGTATGCTTCAAAAGTGTAATGCGAATGGATTGATTAACATTAGTGCCGCAGCAGCCACAAGGACTAACTTTCGTGCTATGACTGATGCTGGAAACAACGTGGCCGCTAGCACACTTGCTATGTTTGCTGAACCTCCCATCAGTGCTCGTCGTCATAACGATGCCGCATTGACTGACGGGACTGGCGTGCTTTCTCCTGTAAATGTTAATTACAACGAAGCAAAATATCTTGTAGGTAGTGCAGAAAATGTAGCCACCGCTATCAATGTTAAAATTCCTTTGAGTATGCTTATTGACACCATTTTCGCACTTGATAAAACCATTATGTTTCCAGAGATTTTGACGATGCGGATTGTGTGGAATGCGACTGACAGATCTAGTTATACAGTGACTAATGGTGCGGCGACTGCTATTAATACTGCGAATGTCGGCTCCGCGGCGACGGCTGTCAGTGCTGATGTTACTAATCTTGCTTTGTTTCTGGCTGTTGAAACTAATCCTGATGTCATTCAATCCATTCAGGCGAAGATTGCTAGCCCTGAGGGTATGAGTTTTAACATTGATTATCCTTATGTGTATAAAAACACTATCGCAGCAAGCACAACACAAAACATTATTATGAGATTTGACCGCGGACACGGTCGCAGATTGAAGAAGATTTATCACTCTGTTTTCAATAATTCTGAAACAAAGAATACGGCTTATGACCACGATAACAGAGCACAGGCTAAGGTTGTAAGTTTTTACACCACACTTGACGGAGCACGACAGCAGGAGTTTAATATTGATACCTCCCTAGAAGAAGACTATATGTATTTGAAATCAAAGAGTGAGGGTTCGGCTTTGTTGAATGCGGACATATATAAATATAACTGGTTTTGGTGTGATGCTTGGGATAACACTCGTCCGCTGTGGAGCAAAGACCAGAATGAGATTAGCGGACTTGACCTGTCTATGGAGCGACGATGGGAATTCATTGCGACGACTGCGAATAACGCTCACAACCATTACACCGTGGCCATTACTCAGCGAGAGGTTCAAGTGAAGGCAAATGTTATTTCAATTAGTTAAGTGGGTAATTATTAATTTTGATAGTTAATTTTTTTTTTAATAATATAGACCTACAATGTCCCACCAGAGAAATTTTGTCGCACAAAATCCCGACGGAGATTTTATAAATGTTCACGGAATGATGCTGTAATGCCAGGAAAAGAGGCACGGACCGGCGGGACCAGAGCTGAAGGGGAGACTGCTTTCATTGAGACTGTGGAGCGTATAGGAGGGACGAGAGAAGGGAAGTCTTGGCCGCCATCGCTACTAACACAAGGTCCGTCTCCTTTGGATAGAGTAGGAGACAGTGTAGAGTCACAGGCAGAGCAGGCAAGTGACACACACACACGAAACACCTGTGGGGAAGAGCAGTAAAAGAGACACAGAACACGGAAAGGTGATAAGCTTTGAAGACTTTAAGAAGTTAAGTGAACAGCTGAACAACCTGTGTATTTTGGACGATGAAACGGGAGATGTCGTGAAGGTGGCGAAGAAGGAAGGGGAGAGAGTAGCTGAGGCAGATGGACTGTTGACAGATGTGTTTTAGGCTGTAAACGAAGTATTTCTAAAGCATGCAGCAGGCACACCACTAACCACAAGAGAGACAGTAATAGAGAAAAGAGCAGCTAAGAATACTCAAAGTACGAAAGCTAGGGAAAGAGCTAAGTGGGAGTGTGAGTACAGACATAGCGAAGGACATCCAAGACCTGAGAAGACTGAAATAGCTAGGTTGCTACATGCGCTGACGAAGGGAGCAGAACCAATAGTAGTGAAAGAGGGTTTGTGTTATGACCTGGACGGCAAAGAGAACGAGTTTTACTCAGAACTATTAGCAATAATAGACTATGGGATACTCGACTTAGCTAAGAATCACGACAATCAATTTGCTCTTTTTATCGTGCGATCGATGCCCCACCTGATGAAGATATGGCATGAGGTAGAAGCCAGAGGGGTTACACTAAACGCATATTTGCGTAAGGTACACTCAGGAGATGCACACAAGTTCTTCAGCCCAGAACAGGCAGCACAGAGGAAGAAAGAGTTTGATAGGAAGAGACGAGAGATAGACGGACACTCAGACATAGAGGAGGATGATGAGTTCGATCCGGAAAACCTAGAACACTCTAGAACCTCTGAAGAGATGAGGGCAGGAATACCCATAAGCTACAGATCGTACTGCGAAGCGCGAGAAGAGCTTGACTGGATGTATGAGGAGAGATTCGAGAGAGAAAGGAAGGACAGGCTCCAGAAGAAAGAGAATGAGGAGGAAGAGGAGCAAGATCAAGTAGATGATAACCCAAACCTCGGCGAGAATTTTTTCAAAATTCTAGCCTTCGTCTGGGTTGTGGCACCCCCTCCTGTGGATAGTAAATACAAAGCAACAAAAACAACCAAATAGCCTTCTACAGCACACTACAAGAAAACATATGACACATTTTATTACTTTATTTTAAAGAATTAAAAGTGTCATAATATAGAATGAGCGAGCAAACAATCAGAAAGATTACGAAAGGAGGTGTATGTGTTCAAAACAAAGGAGTAGTTATAAGATGGAGGGAAAATGGAGAACAAAAAAGAAAAGTATTTTACATAGGAAAAAAGAGAACAAAGGAAGAAGTAGAAAAGCAAGCAAGAGAGTTTTACGAAAAGGGAGTATTATCAAAATACGAAGAAGATAATAAAAATACCGATTACAAACAATTGACGAAACAAAAGAAGACAGAATGGAGAAAAGAAAAAATTAAAGAAAATATACATGTGTTTGTGGAAAAACGATAGGAATATACGGCAAATACACACACGAAAAAACACAATTTCATAGAGACTTCTTTGCGGAGAAAGAAGAAATTATGTTAGGCGGTCGTAAAGTAATTCGTATAGCATATAGAAACGACGACATAGAAAGATATTTTAAAAATAAATAATTAATTTTATTTTAAACTTATTATTTTTTATTATATATACAGAGAAATGACAACTTTGAAAATTTACAAAATATTCAATGCTATGGACGAAAACGACGAGGAATTTTATGTAGGAAGCACGACACAATATTATTTATCAGGTAGGTTTAGTCATCATAAATTGCTATGTAAGAAAGGAGTTAATAGAAAGTTATACAATCATATGAACAACAAAGGAATGAATAATTTTAAGTGTGTTTTAATTCATGAGGAAGTAATTGAAAATTACAACATTGATAAACATAGGGCTATTGAACAGAAATACATTGATGAATTGAAACCGACATTAAATTTAAACAATGCTTTTGGGGCTGGTGCTTCTGATATAAAAAGAACACGAACCGAATTTGAAGGAAGGACTTTTACAAATGAGAATGAAAAGAAACGAATTGAATATAATAAAGTTTATCATAAAGAATACCAAAAGAAATATTATGAAAAAGAAAGCAAGAAAGTCAGAGAGTATCAAAAAAAGTATTATAATAAAAACAAAAGTATTTTGGTCGCTAAGAAAAAGGAAGAACTTGACAGAATAAGAGAAAGCAAAAAATATTATTGTGAGTTATGTAATTTTACAGGAGTATCTCAATCCGCCATCATTACACACAATAACACAAAAAGACATGTGACGAAAATGAATTTAATTTCCATTTAAACTTTTAATTTCTATTAATTATTATAATTAAATAAAAAAATTCCATTTTATTTCAATATTTTTTATATCCGCTTTGATATAAAAAAGTATGCCACCACCTTTACCACCCAGACCAACGAAGGAAAATGTAGAACTAGCGAAGGTAAGGGCGAACTTAAGGGAAACTAAGACACAAGAAGCGAAGAAGCGCGAGGTAAAACTTGTAGAACTAAGACCAATAAAAAGCAGAGGTATAAATGGATATACATACCCTTCTAAAGACCTTGACATTAACTTCTATGATATGGATACGATTGAAATATTGATTATGAGAGCAGTTAAGGATGCTAAAAATAGAGGTCTGACAAACGAAGCAAGCCTTCATGTCAAGTTTGGGTATATAACAGATGCTGATGATAGTAAGTTTGACAAGTGGAAAACTTTTAACTCAGTTAAGTTAAAAGACATAGATGAGTTGTTTCGTGATATATATTTATACAACGAACAAAATCTTGAAGCCAGCGCGAATGGATATGAAAGAATTATTCAACATATAACTATTCAAATTATCCAAGAAGACGGAGGCGGGTGTAACGATACAGGAAGTGATAAAAAACATAAAACACCCGAAGGGATACATATTAATCCAAGAAGCAAAGATAATAATTGTTTCTTTCATGTTGTTGAAAACATACTAAATTTACCAATGAAAGGTAAATCAAAACTCAATAAAAAAGTATGTAATGACATTAGAAGTGAATTCAAACTTGAACATAATTCATATATACCACTTTCAATAGGATACGAAATCTTAAAAAAATATTGTATTGAAGGTAAGTATTTTGAATTGACTGATGCAACAAGCAAACAGACATTCAAAAATTTTGAAGACCCTTTAATAACCGCAGATGTGCTTTGTTATCTACTCAAAGGACATTATATAAGTTTCATAAAAAGAAACAAAAATAAGTGTCCAGATTGTTATAAAGAATATTACAATAATCATAAATGTAATAATAAAAGAATTTCATATGTAAGAGCGAAACTCAGAAAGAAAGAAAATCAAGTGAGGTCTTTATTGACTACTTTTGAAGAAGCTAAGTATAATAATCAAGATGAAGTATTTCATTATGACTTAGAGACTTTTACAAATGAATACGAATTACACACACCATACATAGCAGGCTATACCATTTCGGATATCGGCTTTAAATATGTAGCAGGCGATGATGTATTCCTAAATTACTTGATATAATTTTCAAATATGCGGAGGAGTTAGCAGAAAGAAAACCGAAAGCGAAATTATATGTTAATGCTTTTAACGGAAGTAAGTTTGACCATTACTCATTACAGAAAGAATTTATCAAAAGAAGAATAAAAAATGCAACCCTTATGAACAATAGTGCTATTATTTCATTAGAATACAAAAATATAAAATTCTGGGATATGTGCAAGCACACTGAGGGAAGTCTAAAAAAGAACCTTGAAACACTGGGATGTAATGTGTTAAAAGGCGACTTTGAACATAGCAAACACAAACGATGGGAAGAGATGGATGAGGAAACGAAAAAGGAATGTCTAACATACTTAGAAAAAGATGTTATGGGGTTGAAGGAACTACACGACACACTAAACAGTCAAATATATGAAGAACATAAAATTAACTTAACTGCTTATATATCTACTTCGTCTCTAACTTGGAATTTATGGAAAAAGAAAATAGATGGTAAATATGTTATTCAACTACCGAATTTAAAACAAGAAAAAGATTTTAGAAGGGCGGTATATGGTGCTAGAACTTATCCAAGCAAAAGACGATTTATTTCGGAGCAATATCAAAAAATATGTGAATGGAGAAATCTGCTTTGATGAGGTTAAAGATTATCTTATTGATGCGGATGTTGTAAGTCTTTATCCAACGGCAATGCTTGAACTATTTATGACTGGTGAAATAAAGGAATGTGTAGGAGAAATGAAAGGGAAACTAGGGATATATAATGTTGATTACATATCTCCAAAAAATATATTACATCCGCGGGTTCCGTATAGAGATAGTAAGGGGTGTTTAAAATGGGAGTTAAGAGATATGAAAGACCAATGGCTTACTTCTGTAGATATTGAAGATATGATTGAACTTGGCTACCAAGTCAAAATCATTCGTGGATATTACACTGAAGAAGCAGAACCAGTATTTAAAGAATATATTTCGGACTTATTCAAGAAAAAACAAAATTCAAAGAAAGGCACACCGCAGTATTTATTAGCAAAGTTATTTATGAATGCTTTACATGGTAAGACTATTCAGAGACCAATAAACACCGTGAGTAAATACATAACAAAAAATCACGAGTATTGGAAATTCTGGGCTAAACATGTGATAACTGATATTGAAAAGTTTGAAGAGGCTAATGGTGAATTATGGTTAATCAGTGGTATTCCAAGAGACGAGCAAGAAAAAGAAGAAAGAATTACAAAACCTACTCACTATGGAGCATTTATACTAGCATACAGCAGACGAATTATGTATAAGTATATGTCCGAAGCCAACCCAGACAACGACCCCGACCGAGATTATTATTATACAGATACAGACAGCATTCAAAGCCATGTAAGAAATATTGAACGGATAAAGAGATTTAGAGATAAAACAATCGGCGGAATGGATGATGACCTTGGAACAGATTATAAAATAATAAGAGGAATATGGGTAGCACCAAAATTATATATGTTGGAGTATGTAAAGAAAGGGGAAGAAAAAGGTAAAACTCATTTCCACTTTAGAGGAAAAGGTTTGGATTTGAAAAAATTAAATTCAACCGCTTATGAATTAATGGATAAGGGCGAAAGTTTAACTAATACCAGAGACTTTATAATGAAGAAAATACATACTAGCAGAAACAGCAAACAACAACATATTGAACACTTTAGCATACACCACCAAAAGAATGTAGTAAAAGTAGTTAATAAAACAAGATGGTGCGGGCGTGAGTTTATCAACGAAAATGATAGTATCCCTTACGGCTTCGTGTCCTCTCTTAAAAAATAAAAATGATAAACAAATAATTAATTTTTTTTCAATAAATTTTTTACCACTCTATATAGACCAATGACAACCCTCACCAGACTATCTGAAAAATTTGGACGACTTTCAATTGAGAAGAATAAGGAATTCTTTTCAGTAAGAGATGTCCAACAGATGATTGACGAAGAAATTAAGGCAATTGAAAAAAGTAGAGAAGGCAAGCCAAAGGATACTTTTCCATTTGGTAAATATAAAGGCAAGAAAATTCAAGATGTTGCAACTATTGATAAACCATACCTTGAATGGGTTATGAAACAGCCGTGGTTTGATAAATTTACTGACATTAAAAGCGAAGTAAAAAAATATTTATAATAAAAAATAATAATATAATAATATATCATGGCCGACCTCAACACCAAACAAGACTACTTGAATGAAAATTGAAAAATGGAACCTTGATGTTTCTATTAAAATGCCAACTATTAAATGGACTAAGCCTGACATTGTTTCTTTCTATGAGCAATACAAACCCCGCGATGACAATGTGAAAGTAGTTATTCCATTGGAGGCCACATTAGAAAAAATGATGGAGGAACAAAGCACTCCTTTTAAGGAAACAGATCTTGTTGTGAGAGAGACTGGAATTACCGAAATAAAGGCTAATGTCGGCGAAGAAATAGCGAATGCTACATGTACAGAAGAAGGATGTATATTAAAGAAAGATGTTGTTCTTCAATATGGAAAATATGCACACAAAAACATTGAAGATGTAGCCAAAATTGATAAACCATACCTTGAATGGTTAGTTCCACAGCAGTGGTGCCAAAATGTGGATGACATAAAAAAATTATTTGATATTTTATTCACCCGCTACGCGGTTTCATAAAACATCGTTTTCCATTAATTTTTTTTTGCTTTTATTTTTTACTTTAATGGTTTACGATGTTTGTTGAAGACGTAGTCTGAAACAAACATCACTGATCCTCTACGAAGTTAGCAATAATATTGATATTTCCTCCTCCACCAGCAGAGACAGACTTCTGTGTAAAAGTCAATACATCACTCGGTGATAGGTATATATCATAACTTCTAAGATTGATTTGTTGAGTTGAAGCACTATTTACATATAGTTTAAAAATTGTTGTTCCGTTTGCGATAGCACTCGCCTTTGTGTCAGTATCTACAATCGAATACTTAGAATCAACATCTGCAAAACCTGCTCCAGTTAGTGTTCCATTTAATACCATTCTGACAACATTTGACTTAGTATCTTCATTCGTAATACTTATCAAAGTGGGATAAACATTTGAATAATTTGTTAAATTAGCACCGCCCGCATCAAATGTTGCTTTATTCCTGATACTAATAATAGGGCTTTCAGTTGTGTTTGCTGCTTTACTTCCTTCCACTTCGTTTGTTATAGTTGTGTTTATTGTATTACTTCCTTCAATAAATAATCCAACACTTGAATTCCGGTAGAAGCATCATTCCTCATTAGTGCGGTAAATGGTAAAGTAGTGTTTCTTAGACTTACACCTGTGTTGGCATTCGCATACTTAATAGTATGGACTAATTGAAATTCTCCCGTTGTAGGATTTTCAATAGAAAACCTTATAGCACCAAAGCCTAAATATTGAAATTGAATTTGGAATACATTTCCTTTACTCCAATCAATAACAGGCATATCTTTTGTTCCATCGCATGGGTCATCCCAGTTTGCTTGTTGAAAATAAGTTGCTACCCCTGCTTTGGCATGTAGAATTCGCATCCCGACATTAGTTTTATAAAAATAGAAACCATTTGAAAAATCACTTTCACCATTCCTACACAAGAATAATAGTCTTTCGTGTCATCAGACGTCCATATAGCAGTAAAGCGTCCAACAACTCCCATACCAGTCCGATATTTTATTCTTCTTTTACTTGTTAGAATAGCAGTTGAAGTATTGTTTGCTTGAGTTTTTAATTCCGCCATATTACTATTAAAAGAAACACTCGCATTTGTCTGAGTTAATGACCATAT
>WBZZ01002248.1:40000-102935 GCA_019918135.1 Paulinella micropora | reverse complement strand
GGAGAAGCTTGACCAAATTACTCAAAGCATGAATCCTTTTTTTTTTCTTTCTACTTAAAGATTGGTCTGGATCACATTCCCTTGTGCTCTCGTGTAGTCTGCTACACCGACCCCTCGTGCCCAAACCATAAATACACAGAAAAGAAACAACAAGAAGATATGCAACGTTTGATATATTTGTCCATGCTCTCGGGGAGTTGGGATGTACAAACTTCAGCTACAGCTGAACACCACCAAAAAGAAACATGACATTCAAAGAAGTGGTCTTCTTTATAGTGTATGCAGCGAAGTATGTTGGGAGAGAAAGTAAGAGGGAGAGGGAGGGGCTCACGGTAAGGTCAGAAAATATACCTGGGCATAGCGCCCAGCTGTAAAACCAGCAACAGTCACAACTCTCAATATAGCCACCACAGAGCAGCCAACACAACAACAACAACAACAACAACCAAGCAAAAAAAAAAAAAAAAAAAAAAAAAAAAAAAAGTAAAATTAAGTGTATACATAACAATTCAGTCTTGCATGTATGTCTTGCATGTATGTATACAGTGCTGTGTGTGTGTGTGTTTTTGTGTCTGTGTGTGCGTGAGTGTTTGTTTGTGTTTGTGTTTCTTTGCCATTATGCATTCATGTATGTTATGTTTGTACATATGTATCTATGTAGAGTGTGTGTATATTGTGTGTCTGTACGGTGTTAGTGTGGGCGAGTGTGTGGGTAATATGTGTGCATGTGTGTGTATGTCTGTGTGCTTGTCTTTGTGTATGTGTGTGTATGTGTGTGTATGTGTGTGTGGAGGTGTGTTTATGTGTCTGTGTGTGTTGGTGTTCGCATGTGTGTGTGGGCGCGCGGGCGCGCGTGTTGTGTGTGTTTATGTGCTTGTGTTTTGTGTATCTGTGTGCATGTATTATGTTTGTATGTATGTACATGTATTCTGTGTGTATGTGTGTGTGTGAGCGTGAGAGTGTGTGTGCGTGTGCGTGGTGTTGTGTTTCCTCGTGTTTGTCTTTCTGAGTGTATGTATGTATGTATTATGTGTGTGTTTGGTGTGGTTTGTGTTTATGTATTGATGTATTATGTGTGTGTTGGTGTGTTTGTGTTTATGTATTTGAATGTATGTACGTATTATGCGCCTATGTATGTGTGTGTGTGTGGGTGTGTGTGTGTGTGGGGGGGGGGGGGGGTGGGCGTGCGTTGGCGTGTCGGCGTTTGGATTAACGCTGCAAGTAGTTTGCATTGTCGTTTAGTAGGCTATTGCAAGGTGCCAGACCAGTGCCCATAAGGGATCCAGCAAACCCCAACGTTCACTCGTTTGGCTCCGTGTTTTCGGTCACGGGGATGAGAGAGAGAGAGAGAGGAGAGAGAAGAGAAGAGGAAGAGAGAGAGAAGAGAGAGAGAGAGGAGAGAGAGAGAGAGAGAGAGAGAGAGGAGAGAGGAGAGAAAAGAGAGAGAGAGTAAACAGCTGCGGAGATGAAACATGTAGGGTAGTTACTAGCCCAGACCAGGACTCTTAGGACAAGCTCCAGCGAGAAGGTGCGCCAAAACGAAAAAAAAAAAGCCAAGCCGGAAGCGTTTCTCTTCTGCAGCGCACGCGACCGAAAGTGGGTGGTGGTGGGGAGTGGGGGAAATGCTTTGTGTCTGGCTGGGCGAGAATGGGCAGTTGAACGAAGCATGTCGTGCGGAGGGGTGGGGAGAGAGGGTGCTCGCGCTGTAGCAGCAGTATGTTTTTGCCAAAATCAGAAATCAGAACATTCGAAAATCGTTTTTTCTTTCCCGGACAGACGGGCGAGCGGGAGGGGGGAAAGGGGCAACGCGCGCGCGAGAGAAAAAATTTTCACTGCCCCCCAACCCCCCCCCCCCCCCCCCTCTCTCTCCCTTCCCTCCGCCTTTCCTCCCGTCCGTCCGTCCGAAAAAAAAAAAGAAAGAAAAAACAAAAAACAGAGTTCCGAATGTCTGATTTCTGATTTTGCAAGACATGCTGCACGGTTGCAGGGTTATGCTACAGCTGTAAGAAGGAAGCGCGCGAGCGAACACAAAAAAATGTTACCCTGGCCCCTCCCTCTCACGCCCCGTTTCCGCCCGTCCGCCCTGAAAAAAAAAGAATAAAAAGAAAAGAGATGTCCAAATTTCTGATTTCTGACTTGGCAAAGACATCCTGCACGGACTGCAGGGGGTGGGCTACAGCTGCAAGGGAAGCGTGCGAGGAGAGCGAAAAATGTGTTCCACCCCTGCAACCCGTGCTAGTACGGCAGCAATCTTGTTTGCAAATTCAGAAGTCAGACATTCTAAAGTTTTTCCCCCAGACGACGCGCGGCAGGGAGGACTGCAACGCGCGCGAAAATGAAGAAATAAATTCTTTTGTTCCCGGCCCCCTTCCTCCTCCCCGCCCCCCGCCCCCCCCCCCCCCCTCCCTTCCGCCGTCCGTCCGAAAAAAAAAAGAGCAAAAAAAAAACTGAGTTCCGAAATTCTGATTTCTGTGAATGCGTGAATGCGTGAGTGAATGCGTGAGTGAGTGAGCAGGTGAGTGAGTAGGCGAGCGAGTGAGTGAGTAGGCGAGCGAGTGAGTGAGTAGGCGAGCGAGTGAGTGAGCGGCGGGTTGGCACCACAGCCCCCTCTGGCTGTTTAGCTAGGTTGGTTTGTGCCTGGCGGGCGGCAAGAGTGTTTGGACGAGGGATGGGCAAGAGGCGCGCGTAGTACGAGGCGGAGGGGTAGGGGAGAGCAAAAAAGATATCTGGCGAGGGGGGCTCGAGGCTTAGCACCCTGCAACGCGTGCTACAGCAGCATGGAGTTTGCAGCATTAGAAATTCGAACTTCAGAACTCGGGTTTTCTGCAGGTGGGTTTCTTGCATGGCCTGCACACCGGACGGACGGGCGGGGAGGACGCGGAGGTGGAAGAAGGGAGGGGGGGGAGGCGAGGAAAGGCGGACGAGCAGCAGAAAAAAAAAACTATTTGAGGCAGGGCTAGCAGCTGTAGCACCCTGTGGCAGGGTGCTGCAGCAACATGTTTGGGGCAAAAAATGAGAAATCAGACATTCGGAACTCGTTTTCTTGCGTGGCTGCAACGGACGGACGGGCGGGGAGGGAGGGTGGGGGGGGGGGGTGGGGCGAGGAAGGCGGACGAGCAGCAGAAAAAAAAAATTGTTGGAGGCAGGGCTAGTTGCTGCAGCTGCAGCAGTATGTTGAGGAAAAAAAAATCAGAAATCAGAAATCAGAAATTCGGTTTTCTTGCTTGGCTGCACCGGACGGACGGCGGGCGGGAAGGCAGGGAGGGGGATGGGGGGGGGGAGGGGGGGCGAGGGGACGAGCAGCAGAAAAAAAAATGTTTGGAGGCAGGGTTAGCAGCTGTAGCACCCTGTGGCAGGGTGCTGCAGCAGCATGTTTAGGGCAAAAAAATCAGAAATCAGAAATCAGAATTTCCAGAACTCGTTTTCTTGCGCGCTGTAACGGACGGACGGCGGGGAGGGAGGGGAAAGGGGCAGGGGAGAGGGAGGGCGGACGAGCAGCAGATTTTTTTTTTTTTTTTTTTTTTCTGGACGTAGGGCTCGCAGCTGTAGCACCCTGTGGCAGGTTGCTGCAGCAGCATGTTTGGGGCAAAAAAAATCAGAAATCAGAAATCAGAAATTCGGAACTCGTTTTCTTGCGCGGCTGCAACGGATGGACGGGCGGGGAGGGAGGGGGGAAGGGGGGAGGGGAGAGGGAGGGCGGAAAAGCAGCAGAATTTTTTTTTTTTTTTTTTTTTTTTTTTTTTTTTTTTTTTTTGTGGAGGTAGGGCTCGCAGCTGTAGCACCCTGCCAGGGTGCTGCAGCAGCATGTTTGGGGCAAAAAAAATCAGAAATCAGAAAATCAGAAATTCGGAACTCGTTTTCTTGCGCGGCTGCAACGGATGGACGGGCGGGGAGGGAGGGGGGAAGGGGGAGGGAGAGGGAGGGCGGAAAAGCAGCAGATTTTTTTTTTTTTTTTTTTTTTTTTTTTTTTTTTTTTGTGGAGGTAGGGCTCGCAGCTGTAGCACCCTGTGGCAGGGTGCTGCAGCAGCATGTTTGGGGCAAAAAAATCAGAAATCAGAATCAGAAATTCGGAACTCGTTTTCTGCGCGGCTGCAACGGATGGACGGGCGGGGAGGGAGGGGGAAGGGGGGAGGGAGAGGGAGGGCGGAAAAGCAGCAGAATTTTTTTTTTTTTTTTTTTTTTTTTTTTTTTTTTTGGTGGAGGTAGGGCTCGCAGCTGTAGCAACGTGCTGTGGCAGGGTGCTGCAGCAGCATGTTGGGGCAAAAAAAATCAGAAATCAGACATCAGAAATTGGAACTCGTTTTCTTGCGCGGCTGCAACGGACGGACGGGCGGGGAGGGAGGGGGGAAGGGGGAGGGGAGAGGGAGGGCGGAAAAGCAGCAGAATTTTTTTTTTTTTTTTTTTTTTTTTTTTTTTTTTTTTTTTGGTGGAGGTAGGGCTCGCAGCTGTAGCACCGTGTTGTGGCAGGGTGCTGCAGCAGCATGTTTGGGGCAAAAAAAATCAGAAATCAGAAATCAGAAATTCGGAACTCGTTTTCTTGCGCGGCTGCAACGGACGGACGGGCGGGGAGGAGGGGGGGAAGGGGGGAGGGGAGAGGGAGGGCGGAAAAGCAGCAGAATTTTTTTTTTTTTTTTTTTTTTTTTTTTTTTGGTGGAGGTAGGGCTCGCAGCTGTAGCACCGTGCTGTGCAGGGTGCTGCAGCAGCATGTTCGGGGCAAAAAAAATCAGAAATCAGAAATCAGAAATTCGAAACTCATTTTCTGCGCCGGCTGCAACGGACGGACGGGCGGGAGGGAGGGGGGGAAGGGGAGGGGAGAGGGAGGGCGGATGAGCAGCGGAAAAAAACAACATTTTTTTGTAGCTAGGCTCGCAGCTGTAGCACCCTGTGGCAGGGTGCTGCAGCAGCATGTTTGGGCAAAAAAAATCAGAAATCAGAAATCAGAAATTCGGAAGTAGTTTTGTTGCAACACCGGACAGACGGGCGTGGGGGGGGGGGGGGGGGGGGGGGGGGGGGGGGGGGGGGGGGGGGGGAGGGGGGAGGGAAGGCGAACGAGCAGCACAGAAAAAAATTTTGAGGCAGGGCTCGTAGCTGTAGCATCCTGTGGCAGGGTGCTGCAGCAGCATGTTCGGGAAAAAAATCAGAAATTAGAAATCAGAAATTCGAAATCGGTTTTTTTGCATGGCTGCACCGGACGACGGCGGGAGGAGAATGGGGGGGGGGGGGGGGCAAAGGCGAGGGAGGGCGGACGAGCAGAAGAATTTTTTATTTATTTCTTTATTTATTTATTTATTTTTTGCTTTGAGGTAGAGCTCGCAGCTGTAGCATCCCTGTGGCAAGTTGCTGCAGCAGCATGTTTAGGAAAACATCAGAAATCAGAAATCAGAAATTTAGAACTAGGTTTTGTTGCTACACCGGACAGACGGGCGGGGACGAATTGGGTGGGGAGGCGAGGGAAAGGCGAGCAAGCAGCACAGAAAAAAAATTTGAGGCAGGGCTCGCAGCTGTAGCATCCTGTGGCAGGGTGCTGCAGCAGCATGTTGGGCAAAGAAAAACAGAAATCAGAAATCAGAAATTCGAAATCGGGTTTTTTGCATGGCTGCACCGGACGGACGGGCGGGGAGGGAGAATGGGGGCAGCCATGCAAAAAATCCGATTTCGAATTTCTGATTTCTGATTTCTGATTTTTTTCCCGAACATGCTGCTGCAGCACCCTGCCACAGGATGCTACAGCTGCGAGCCCTGCCTCAAATTTTTTTTCTGTGCTGCTGGTTCGCCCCCCCCCCCCCCCACCGGACGGACGGGCGGGGAGGGAGAATTGGGGCTCGCAGCTGTAGCATCCTGTGGCAGGGTGCTGCAGCAGCATGTTGGGCAAAGAAAATCAGAAAATCAAGAAATTTGGAACTAGGTTTTGTTGCTACACCGGACAGACGGGCAGGCGGGAGAGTGAGGGGGGGGGGGGGGGGCGAGGGGCGGACGAGCAGCACAGAAGAAAAATTATGGAGGCAGGGCTTGCAGCTGTAGCATCCTGTGGCAGGGTGCTGCAGCAACATGTTGAGGGAAAAAAATCAGAAATCAGAAATCAGAAATTCGAAATCGGGTTTTTTGCATGGCTGCACCAGACGGGCAGGCGGGGAGAGTGAGGGGGGGGGGCGAGGGGCGGACGAGCAGCACAGAAGGAAAATTTTGGAGGCAGGGTTTGCAGCTGTAGCATCCTGTGGCAGGGTGCTGCAGCAGCATGTTGGGGGGAAAATATCAGAAATCAGACATTCGAAATCGGGTTTTTTGCATGGCTGCACCACGGGCAGGCGGGGGGGGGGGGGGAAGTCGAGGGAGGGCGGACGAGCAGAAGAATTGTTTTTTTTTTTTTTTCTTGGAGGTAGAGCTCGCAGCTGTAGCACCCTGTGGCAGGGTGCTGCAGCAGCATGTTTGGGGCAAAAAAAATCAGACGTCAGAAATCAGAAATTCAGAACTAGGTTTTGTTGCAACACCGGACAGACGGGCGGGGACGAATTCGGGCGGGGGGGGGGGGGGGGGAGCGAGGGAAGGCGAGCGAGCAGCACAGAAAAAAATTTTGAGGCAGGGCTCGCAGCTGTAGCACCTTGTGGCAGGGTGCTGCAGGAGCATGTTGGGCAAAAAAAATCAGAAAATCAGAAATCGGAACTAGTTTTTGTTGCAACACCGGACAGACGGGCGTGGGGGGGGGGGGGAAAGGGGGGAGGGAAGGCGAACGAGCAGCACAGAAAAAAATTTTGAGGCAGGGCTCGCAGCTGTAGCATCCTGTGGCAGGGTGCTGCAGCAGCATGTTGGGGAAAAAAATCAGAAATCAGAAATTCGAAATCGGTTTTTTTGCATGGCTGCACCGGACGGACGGGCGGGGAGGGAGAATGGGGGGGGGGGGGGGGGCGCAAAGGCGAGGGAGGGCGGACGAGCAGAACTTCGGAATTGTTTTTTTTTTTTTTTTTTTTTTTTTTTTTTTTTTTTTTTTTTTTTTTTTTTTTGTTTTGCTTTGAGGTAGAGCTCGTAGCTGTAGCATCCCTGTGGCAAGTTGCTGCAGCAGCATGTTTAGGAAAAAATCAGAAATCAGAAATCAGAAATTTGAAACTAGGTTTTGTTGCTACACCGGACAGACGGGCGGGGACTTGGGGGGGGGGGGGGGGGGGGAAGGCGAGGGAAGGCGAGCGAGCAGCACAGAAAAAAATTTTTTTGAGGCGGGGCTCGCAGCTGTAGCATCCTGTGGCAGGGTGCTGCAGCAGCATGTTGGGCAAAGATCTGCCTGTCCGTCCCAATTTTACATATACATTGGAAGCCTAGAGGACAGTTGCGCACGGCAGGGGGAAGTGGATGGGTCTGCTCACGCACCCTGCACAAACATCCATGCACGCATCCACCAATCGTACCAACACACCCATGCCTACACACCACTCCTATTCTCCCCCCCCCCCCCCCCCCCCCTTCTAAACTGTGGCTCGTGACATGCTCATACCCTCCCCGCCCCCCGGCCTGTCGAGCCAAGACAGTCTGCGTCCAACCCAGTTCGAGTACCCCGAAACAAACTCCTGTTATTGTAAACATCGGTACCTTCCAGAATCAATCTACACACGAGATGATGCGAGATCGTAGAAAATTGGCATATGGAGCCTTGTGTGAGAGCGACGACGACAGCCAGGACGACGCGGAAGATTACGACCCTTTACGCTCTGCCATGGGCGACAGGCATAAACTGCTGTGTTACGTACGCGGGATCAGGTTCAAGACCATGGCGGAGCGTTTGGGGACTCTTCCTCCCAAGAGTGTGATACTGCAATCGGAAACAAAACTGTTGCGGCAGGTTCTGAATTCCAGGCCAGCAGCGTTGCCACCCAAAGCAACCGAGCGGCTTGCAGACGTCACACAGGCGCTCCAGAAGCGCAAATACAATAGGGCAGTCACAATTCTGCGGACGGAGCCCGTGGTGTGGTGCGCAGAAGCACTCTATCATCTCGGGAACTGCCTAGAATCAGGTCGCGGTCTGCCAACCAGCGACACGGATTTTGCCTTTTTTACTGGGTCTGCGCTATCAACTCTTGTGACCCTATCACACCGAAGCCTTTTCATTATCTTGACCTTTTGTGGAAACTTGCGCAATACCGCGATAGACCTGGCTTGAACATTGTCACGGAAATCTCCTGCGCAACTCCTGTCAGAACTCGTTGATTTATTTTGCTGCACTGGCTCGTTTAGTGTGGTCTGATGATGTGCTGCCCCAAGACAAAGAAGATTTCTTGGCCCGCAGTCGCAATGCCCCAAGGAATCTTTGATGTCTAAGCTTTGCTGCGAGACGTTTTGTCGCATCGTGAAGAGTGAAGCCGGTGTGAATCGGGAACACGAGGGAAGCATGTTCCGGAGTCAGCGCGAGCGCAACGGTCAGCACGCAGGCCCGGATAAGCAGGAGGCAGTGCACGATATGGAACCCGGCGACGGAGGCTCACGGGCCTTGCCGCAGCACCCCGTGCCTGCACTCCGGCAGCAGGGACAGGCGCAGCACAGGGGGCCGCAGGACTTGGCTGCCAAGCCTGTTCGGCCTTGCCAGCAACCCGAGCCAGAGCGGGAAAACTCGCCGGCCTTGCGCGACCGCCCCGCGCAGTCCTTGCCACAAGATGCCTGCGGGCGGGCCAGGCACGTGCCAGTGAATCCCGTGCTATTGAAGACTTGCTGGGAACCAGACTCAGACCAAAAGCCGGGCGACTGCAGCCCGCGGGCCTTGCGCGACGAGCGCCTGCTGTCCGGCGGACAGCACGAGCAAACGCAAGACGAGAAAAGCTCGCAGGCGTGGCGGCCGCAGCCTGCAGAGCTTGCCGTGCGTGCCAAGCTTGCAGCTTTATTATCGAAGCCTTGCTGGGAACCGCCGGGCGTTGGGAGCACGCGGGCCTTGCGCGACGAGCGCCTGCTGTCCGGCGGACAGCACGCGCAAACGCAAGACGAAAAAAGCTCGCAGGCGTGGCGGCCACAGCCTACCAAGCTTGCACAGTTATCAGGGAAGCCTTGCTGGGAACCAGACCAGGAACCGAGCGACAGGAGCCCGCGGGCCTTGCACGAGCGCGACGACGATGTCCTGCTGTCCTTCGGAAACCAAGATGATTTCGAGAATGCGGACAGTGAGTCAGCTAGGGTGAACTTCATGCAAAATGAGGAAAAACGTTTGTGGAAAACTCTGTCTTGCAGACCTAAGGTTTTTTCCAGCGCTTCCTACGGCACCACCAGCTTCAGCCCTCTGCCTGGAGCGGCCGAGCTGGCAGAGGCTAAGCAACTGTTCCAGACGAAAACCAACGACAACGACCTCCTGGCAGTGGAGCTGCTGCGCCACAAGCCAGCGTGTTGGCAACCAGAGGCGCTTTACCTCCTTGGTCGCTGTGTCGAGTCCGGCCGCGGCGTGCCCATTCGTAACGCGGAGCTCGCCTCCCTGTATTGGATCGCTGCTTTCGAATTCGCTCGTGCGAGCGGGACGACCCCCACGCATGAGTATTATCTCTTCTTGCTGTGGAGCCTGATTGCATACTTCGAGGAAGTAAATGCGGCTATCAACTACGGCGAACATTTCAGGGCCCGAAAGCCCTGTTGGTACCTGAAGAAACTGGCTGGTCTCGTTTGGGACGAAGATGATGTGCTGCTCGGATACCGAGAGTCCTTCTTGGCCGCAGCCGCAAGGCCCCGCAGACGTCGCTTTTATCGAAACTAACCTGGAGAGCTGCGTGGCTGAGCCGCCCCGTCAGCACTTATGCTATGCAGCTCAGCGTCGAAATGCAACAATTTGCTGCCCGTCTAAAGCAAGAACGGTTGCTCCAGCCAGAGGATGACGCGAAAGATTTCCGGTCGTTTTTTTCGTTTCGAAGCAGAACCAACCACCTATTTTTGGCAAGATCTGAGCGACGTGCTGGGGCGTTGGTGGCTGGGGCGAACGGATACTCACGCGGCGGTGCGTGTTACCGCTATGCGGGCAGTCCTGCCAAGCGAAGACGTGCTAGTCGAGCACACGCAAGTGATTGAGCTGCAGCGACTGCGCAAAAAATATAAAAAGCTAGTACCGCGCACGCGCTACAACAAAAAACAGAATTTGTGCAAAGTGTGGGAACAAGACTGTACAGAAGCAATGGACGAGGAGCAATTTCAACGTTTGCTCCTACCGCGGGGATCGGCCCTCGATCAAACGGCCGGCCGGGGCGACGCATCGTCGACTGTGCGGCAGGTGCCAGACTGCGGCGCCTTGATTCGAGGCTGCTTCGAGCCGGCCGACGGAAATTTCTTTGTGTGTTGGCTTGCGCAGCAGGTGCGGGCCTGGCGCCCCGTACAGGATCGCCCTGTGCAGGAGCGCCCCGAACAGTCGTGGGTTTACCTTGTGGGCCAGGTGCCCTTGCTGCTGAAGCAGATTCTGCGGTCCTTCTGCCGAATTTTAGGTGACGAGCACGTGGTGGTCTTTCGCCATGCGAAGGATCACGACTCGGCGCGCAAGAAGAACGCGGAGCTGCAGCAGAGCCTGCTGGTGGTGGTGGATGGTTGCTCTAGGCAGGCGCATGAAGGCCAGCGCAAGGAGCTGCTCAAGGTACTCCGTTCCGACTGCAAGGTACCTGGCAACGAAGGCGGCGGCAGGACGAGGCCTATCAACCTCAGCCCTTGGAGGCAAGTGTTGGTGCTGCCCGAGGCCAACGGTGAGTCGTTGTGGACCTCGGACCAGTTGCGGCAGAAAGGCCTGGCAGTTACGGTTGCTCGGCTTGCCGCGCCCGCATCATCAGAATCTTTGACCGACGTGCCTTCGTCGGAAGAGCTCGCACAGTACTTGCACGCTTGCATGTTGGAGGACGTGGCACTGGGCGGGCCGGCCCGCCAAGCGTCGGCAGATGGATACGAGCAGTGGTTGTCGGCGTTCCGCAGAGATGTTGCAACGCAAGAGAAACTACCAGGTTTGGATAAACCACTTGAGACAGCGCTCCCTCACGTTTTTCGCGTCAAGCAAGGAAAGAACAAGGGACGGTTTGCCATACGGCCCGGGGATCTCGTGGCAAGCTTCGAAAGATTTCTGGATCTCGGCCAAGGGAAACTAAGCGAGCGAGCCGAAGAGCGATTTTGGGCTCGCTTGCAGGAAAGCTTTCCGCAGCTGGACCTGACGAAGAAGCTTGCCCACAATATATACGCTTGCAGTGGGAAAGTTGGGAAAGGTGCTAAGGGCTTGTTGTTTCCCTACACAACGGATGTGTTTTATCCAGAGCGGGATAACGCAGTCGAGAAGCCAGGTGGGGGTACCGAAGAGAAGAGTTCAACCCAAGCGGCGCCGCACAGGCGCGACGCAACAAGAAGGCCAAGAAGAAACGAAAGCGCGATAAGAAAGAGGACAGTTTATCCCAAGCGGCCCCGCAGGAGGAGGCGCGACGCGAAAAGAAAGCCAAGAAGAAACGCAAGCGCGACGCGGAAAGTTTAACCCAAGCGGCGCCGCACGAGGCGCTGCGACGCGAAAATAAGGCTAAGAAGAAACGCAAGCACGATAGGGAAGAGAAATAGGGCAAAGTAAAAAAGACGCCTGCCGATCACGAAGGCAGCGCACAACCAGCTACCGCGCGACCCCTCGGGCGTGTCCGATCACCTCTCGCGAGGCGCGCGGCCGGCAAGAGCTGCTCAGTTGGTTTTTCCAAACCCCAACATCCCGACGGACTCGCGATTCGTCTTCTGGTTCAATAATTAAACAATTTTTGGATCGTAGGGAAATCCACAGTCGGTGCGCGGGAGCGCCTGATCGACAGCCAGAGTCGCCAGCCACGCTCATTTTGTCGAGCTGCGCTCCGCTGCTGTCCTAGCCGGACACGCACGTCCAGCTGGCTGCTCCTTACCTCCTTATGCCACCACACGATAAGACGCAAGCGCCGGGCGGCCTGTAGCGCCAAGGAGCCCAAAGCGTGCAATCAAAGCAGCCGGCAGTGGATTTGCTTGCCTTGGCTTCTGCTTATGCTACAGTGATACAGCTCTCCGTCAGAGCTCGTGCCCTCCCTCTGGCGCCCCGCCCAGGACCTAAAACAACCATATCCAGTGGGGTTATTGTTTAAAAAAAAAAAAAAAAGAATTGTCGATTGATTTTGGAGTGCTCTGCTACTGCTAACAAATTGAAGGTGGTAGCGCTCCACACCCCCCGCGTTTGCACACTATCCTAACCCTCTTGCGAGACCACGTACGGGGGAGCGGACAAGACGGGCAGCGAGTCGGCTCACCGGCTACAGCCACCCTCCCTTGTAAAACCCAGAAAATAAGAAATCAGGCAGTCGTTTTTTTAATTTTTTTAAACGTTATTTTTTTTTGTTTTGTTTTTTTTTTGCTTGGTCGAGCGGCGCAGCAAGAGCCTGGCGGGGCAGTGGATGGGGGCTGCATACATATAGATAGCGAGGGGAGAGGCGGGGGGTGACGGACGAGACGGGCAGGGAGTCAGCTCGCCGGCTGTAGCACCCCCCTGCAACTGCCCTGTAGCACCGATGCTACCCTGTCGTCGTCGCCCATGCAGGCATTCGTCATCTGCTATAGCAAGACTTGCACTCACTGCGTGCCATCTACTTCCCATTACCTCCCGCCCACAGCCCTTCCATTCCCCCCCCCCCCCCCACCCACCCCTGCCCCCCCTCCCGCCCGTCAGTCCAGCGACTTGCTGAAAAAAAAAACCTAGTTCTGAATTTCTGATTTCTGATTTCTGATTTCTTTTCAAGACATACTGCTGTAGCACCCTCTGGCCCACAGGGTGCTACAGCTGCGAGCCCTGCTTCTAATTTTTTCTCTGGTCCCGCGCTGCTCGTCCGCCTTCCCTTGCCCACATCCCTCCCCTCCCGCCCGTCCGTCCAACGACTTGCTGAAAAACAAACTGAGTTCTGGATTTCTGATGTCTGATTTCTGATTCTTTTTGCATGATAGGCTGCTGTAGCACCCTGCCACAGGATGCTACAGCTGCGAGCCCTACTTTAAAAATTTTTTCTGGTCCTGCGCTGCTCGTCCCTCGCCCACCTCCCTCCCCTCCCGCCCGTCCGTCCAACGACTTGCTAAAAAACAAACAGAGTTCTGAATTTCTGATTTCTGATTTCTGATTTTTTTTTTTTTTTTTTTTTTTTTGCATGATAGGCTTCTGTAGCACCCTGCCACAGGATGCAGCAGCTGCGAGCCCTGCTTCTAAAAGAAATGTTTGTTTTCGTCCCGCGCTGCTCGTCCCTCCCCCACCTCCCCGGGGGGGGGGGGGAACACAAACACATGAAAACACTAGCAGGACAAAAAAAAATCAGAAATCAGAAATCAGACATTCAGAACTCTGGTTTTTTTTAAGCAAGTCGTTGGACGGACAGGCGGGAGGAGACTCCCCTCGCGATCTATATGTATGCAGCTCCCATCCACTGACCCGCCATGCTCGTTTGCGCCGCTCGACCAAGCAAAAGCAACAACAACAACAACAACAACAACAACAAAATCGTCCTCGGCCGCCAAATTTTTTGCACCTGATTTACGGTGAAGCTCGGGGGAGAGGGGGGGTGCGGTAGCACACTCATAAAAGTACATATTGCATAAAAAAACAAAACTGTAATCGAGCTACGCATGGGAGCAAACAAAATAGGACCAGCAGGCACAGAAGCAATCGCAAACATGCTTAAGGTACCTCTAACGCTTTCCCGATGGCTTTTGCGCCATCATCCCCGATGTTGTTACTTCTTAAACCAAGCGCTTGTAGCGTCTTGTTCACCTATATCCACATATGTTCCTATTCGACTTGCTACCCGCGCGGCGCGGGTAGCATTAGCTTTAAAGTGATGCAATGATGTGTGTGTATTGTGTACACGCGTGTAGGTATGTATATTTCCTTTGAATTATGCCTGAGCATGCATGAATGCGTATAACGTATACATATGTTAGCATCCAAAAATGTGGTTGTGTGTAATGCAGGAGAACAAGAACAGCAAGCTCTCAAATCTTGATATTTCACTCAACAACATCGGTCCGCAAGGTGCTAAACATATTGCAGAAGCCATCCAGGTAAGACCATGAGAGCATCAGCAAACGCCTTGGCTCCTTCCACTCCGATCTTGTCTTTATCGCTCGCAAAAGGGCCTGCTGCAACGCTTAGGCTCGTAAGAGTTGTATTCACCTGCTCACATCCATAATATATATGAAGGGTGAGATGCTACTTCCATGCTAGCCGCCGCGGTAGCACACTCATAAAAGTACATATTGCACAGGAAAACAAAGCTGTAATCGAGCTACGCATGGAAGTAAACAAAATAGGACCAGCAGGCGCAGAGGCAATCGCAAACATGCTTAAGGTACCTCTAACGCCTTCCCGATGGCTTTTGCGCCATCATACCCGATGTTGTTATTTCCTAAACCAAGCCCTTGTAGCGTCTTGTTCACCTATATCCACATATGTTCCTATTAGACTTGCTACCGCGCGCGAAAGACAAGCTTGTGGGTTGCTTAGGTGAACTTAACCCTCACCGCTCTCGATTTTGGCAGAAACGGCACCGGACCACAAGGTGCGCAGTCAATAGCAGATGCTATCAAGGTACCTTCAGAGCTTCGCCAAAGGCCCTCGCACCTTCAGCTCCAATATTGTTCTCTTGCATTTCGAGCTCTCGAAGCAAAGTGTTCATCTGGACGCCAAAAAAATCTTGTTAGATATGCTACCGCCGAAATGTCCTTCGCCAAATTTTTTTTTTCACTTGCTGCGGGTTTGCGGTGAATCTCGCGACAAATGCCAAAAACACTGGAATTTACGGACGATTTTTTTTGCCGCAATTTGCGGCACACACAGAATTTTTTTTCGCGCATTTAGGCAGTAATGTTGTAGCTCAAGAAAATTTTTGGGGAAAGAAGGGTGGGCGGGGAAAAAAATGTAAAAACATGAAAAATTCCCCTCCCGAGTTTCTTTCCCAAAAATTTCTCTTGAGCTACCTTCCAATTGCCGAAATGTCCTTTGCAATTTTTTTTTTCGTAATTTTCTGTTTTCCGGTGAATTTTGCGACATATGCACCGGTGCCGTAATTTACGGGTAACTGATATTTGCCGAAATTCGCGGCAAACAGAAAAAAATTTTCTGGCGAAGGACATTTAGGCAATACAGTTGTAGTTCAAGAAAATTTCTGGGGAAAGAAGGTCGGGCGGGGAAAAAAATGTAAAAACATGAAAAAATTCCCCTCCCGAGTTTCTTTCCCCAAAAATTTTCTTCAGCTACCTTCCAATTGCCGAAATGTCCTTTGCAAAAACAAAAAAAAAAAAAAAAAAAAAAATCGCAGGTTTAGGTTTGCGGTGAAGTTCGCGACAAATGCCAAAAACACCGGAATATACGGACGCTTTGTTTTGGCCGCAATTTGTGGCACACACAGAAATTTTTTTTCGGGCGAAGGACATTTCGGCAATAAAGTTGTAGCTCAAGAAAGTTTCTGGGGAAAGAAGGTCGGGCGGGGAAAAAAATGTAAAAACATGAAAAAATTCCCCTCCCGAGTTTCTTTCCCCAAAAATTTTCTTGAGCTACCTTCCAATTGCCGAAATGTCCTTTGCAAATTTTTTTTTCGTAGTTTTCTGTTTTCCGGTGAATTTTGCGACATATGCACCGGTGCCGTAATTTACGGGTAACTGATATTTGCCGAAATTTGCGGCACACAGAAAATTTTTTTTCGAGCGAAGGACATTTTAGGCAATAAAGTTGTATTTCAAGAAAATTTCTGGGGAAAGAAGGTCGGGCGGGGGAAAAAATGTAAAAACATGAAAAAATTCCCCTCCCGAGTTTCTTTCCCCAAAAATTTTCTTCAGCTACCTTCCAATTGCCGAAATGTCCTTTGCAAAAACAAAAAAAAAAAAAAAAAAAAAAAATCGCAGGTTTAGGTTTGCGGTGAAGTTCGCGACAAATGCCAAAAACACCGGAATATACGGACGCTTTGTTTCGGCCGCAATTAGTGGCACACACAGAAAATTTTTTTTCGGGGGAAGGACATTTCGGCAATAAAGTTGTAGCTCAAGAAAATTTCTGGGGAAAGAAGGTCGGGCGGGGATTTTTTTTTTTTTTTTTTTTTTTACATTTTTTTCCCCACCCGCCCCCGTTTCCCCAGAATTTTTCTTTACTTGGTGCAGTCATTGCCTAAATGTCCTTTGCAAAAAAAATTAAAAAAATTCGCAGGTTTAGGTTGGCGGTGAAGTTCGCGACAAATGCCAAAAACACCGGAATATACGGACGCTTTGTTTTGGCCGCAATTTGTGGCACACACAGAAAAATTTTTTTCGGGCGAAGGACTCATTTCGGCAATAAAGTTGTAGCGGTAGCAAACAAAAAATGCACTCTATATGTTTAGGTGAATAGCTCTTTGAAGACTCTGCAATTGTCTTGGAATGGAATCGGTGATGAGGGAGTGAAGCACTTTGCTGCAGCTCTGAAGGTACCTTTAACCAGTCTCCGATCGCCTGTGCCTGCGTCGCCTATTGCGTTGTTCCAGAGAGTCAGGCTAGTCAACGTGCGATTAACCTATACATGTGAAACACACATGCTAAGACATGCTACCGCGCGGGGTGACGGACGAGACGGGCAGGGAGTCAGCTCGCCGGCTGTAGCATCCCTCTGCAACTGCCCTGTAGCACCGATGCTACCCTGTCGTCGTCGCCCATGCAGGCATTCGTCATCTGCTATAGCAAGACTTGCACTCACTGCGTTCCATCCCCTTTCCATCACCCCCCTCCCACAGCCTTTCCATCCCCCCCCCCCCCCCCCCGCCCCACCCACCCCTGCCCCCCCTCCCGCCCGTCCGTCCAGCGACTTGCTGCAAAAAACCTAGTTCTGAATTTCTGATTTCTGATTTCCTGATTTTTAAGACATGCTGCTGTAGCACCCTGCCACTGGCTGCTACAGCTGCGAGCCCTGCTTTCAAACATTTTTTCTCTGGTCCCGCGCTGCTCGTCCCTCTCCCACCTGCCTCCCCTCCCGCCCGTCCGTCCAACGACTTGCTGAAAAAACAAACCGAGTTCTGGATTTCTGATTTCTGATTTCTGATTTTTTGGCAAGACAAGCTGCTGTAGCACCCTGCCACAGCATGCTATAGCTGCGAGCCCTGCTTCTAATTTTTTTTCTGGTCCCGCGCTGCTCGTCTGCCTTCCCTCGCCCACATCCCTCCCCTCCCGCCCGTCCGTCCAATGACTTGCTAAAAAACAAACCGAGTTCTGGATTTCTGATTTCTGATTTTGGCAAGACAAGCTGCTGCTGCACCTTGCCACAGGTTGCTATAGCTGCGAGCCCTGCTTCTAATTCTTTCTCTGGTCACGCACTGCTCGTCCCTCGCCCACCTGCCTCCCCTCCCGCCCGTCCGTCCAACGACTTGCTGAAAAAACAAACCGAGTTCTGGATTTCTGATTTCTGATTTCTGATTTTTTTGGCAAGACAAGCTGCTGTAGCACCCTGCCACAGCATGCTATAGCTGCGAGCACTGCTTCTAATTTTTTCTCTGGTCCCGCGCTGCTCGTCTGCCTTCCCTCGCCCTCCCCTCCCGCCCGTCCGTCCAACGACTTGCTAAAAAACAAACCGAGTTCTGGATTTCTGATTTCTGATTTCTGATTTTTGGCAAGACAAGCTGCTGCTGCACCTTGCCACAGGGTGCTATAGCTGCGAGCCCTGCTTCTAATTCTTTCTCTGGTCCCGCACTGCTCGTCCGCCTTCCCTTGCCCACCTCCCTCCCCCTCCCGCCCGTCCGTCCAACGACTTGGTAAAAAAAACCGAGTACTAGATTTCTGATTTCTGATTTCTGATTCTTTTTGCATGATAGGCTGCTGTATAGCTGCGAGCACTGCTTCAAAATTTTGTTCTGGTCCCGCGCTGCTCGTCCCTCGCCCACCTCCCTCCCCTCCCGCCCGTGTCCGTCCAACGACTTGCTGAAAAAACAAGCAGAGTTCCGAATTTCTGATTTCTGATTTCTGATTTTTTTGACAAGACAGGGTTTACGCCAAGACCAGCAGAATTTCTTCCCCGCGAGATTTGCACCAAGTTTGTCCGGAATTCGGGACGGAAAAAACTGCCGCCAAGACCGGCAAATTTTCTTCCAGCAAAAGTTGCAGGAAATTTGTCAGGAATTTGCGGCAAAATGGAAGGTATGGCGACTGTCGCCACCACAGAAAAAAAAAAAAAATTCGCCTCTTTGGGCTCTCTTTTTTGTTACGTGTCGTCTGAGCTAACGGCGGGCGGGGGGGAGAAATTTTTGCTTGAAAAATAAGATTTTCCCTCCCCGCCGGGCGGGGGGGGGGGGGGGGATTTTTGCTTGAAAAATAAGATTTTCCCTCCCCGCCGGGCGCGGGGGGGGGGGGGGGGGGATTTGTCTGATGGCGCTGGCCAAAGCATCGACGAAAAAAATTTAATGAGAAAAAAAACCACCGCCAAGACCTGCAAATTTTCTTTATGCAACGGTTGCGCCTAATTTGTCCGGAATTTGCGACGGTTGGAAGGTATTGTGACTGTCGCCACCACAGAAAAAAAATGTTTTTGCCACTTTGGGACACTATTTTTTTCAAGGTTTGGTCAGAGCCAACGGCGGGCGGGGGGAAGGGGAAGGGGTGAAGAGAGGAGAGGGCAATGGTCACGTCACGCAGCGTGGAGGGAGGGTGAAAGGGGGAGAGGAGGGGTCTTGGGTAGAGTGAGTAAGTGTGAGTAAGTGAGTGAATAATTGAATAAGTTAGGTGAGTGAGTGAATAAGTAAGTGAGTGAGTGAGGCGAGCAAATGAGTAAGTGAGTGAGCAAGTAAGCGAATGCATGAGTGAGTGAGCACGTGAATAGGTGAGCGAGTGAGTGAGCGAGTAGGTAAGGGGCAAGTGAGTGAGCAAGTAGGTGAGTAAGTAAGTGGGCGAGTGAGTGAGCGACTGAGTGAGCGTGGGGTGGCACCGCAGCACTCTCTGCCGCGAGTACTGTTGAGCTAGATTGGTTTTTGTCTGCCGGGCGGCGAGAGTGATGGACGAGGAAGGGTGTACGAGGCGGTGATTGGGGGGGGGGGGGGGGGGGGAAGGGAACGCGCGAGAGATAAAATAAAATTTTCCCGTGCACCCTCCCACCTCCCGTCTCTCAGTCCCTCTGAAAAAAAAGAAAAAAATAGTTCTGAATGGTTGATTTCGCAAGACGCTGATGCTGGACGGGCTGCGGGGGGGTGTGCTACAGCTGCAAGGTGGAAAGCACGCCGCGAGAGAACTGGCAATTTTTTTCTTAGCATGGTGCTGTGACACCACTGCAACCCGTGCTTCAGCAGCATTTTTGTAAAATCAGAAATCAGACATTCGGAAATAGTATTCATATTTTTTCCAGGCGGATGCGTGGGAGACCCGGGGGGGGGGGGGGGTGGAGCGCGCGCGGGAAGGAATTCTGTAGTCCCCTGCCCTCTCCCTCCGCGCCCCTCCCGTCCGTCCGAAAGAAAAAGAAAAAACATCAGTTTCACGAGATAATATTGACAAAAATGAAAATTTTCAGTGAAAAACAAAGATATTTTTAAAAAATTAGATGTTGATCACTGTCAAAATGGAAAATGCTATGGAAAGTTCTCATGCCTATCGAAATTTGTTACCTGAGTTCGGAAGTATTAATAATATATATTATTGAGTTAAACTTGTCTTATGAAGCAGTGCAGTTAAGAACTTGAGAACAGAAACAGTGCCGAACCCTGAATACTGATATTAATACGACGCTGTCGGAGCCGGGGGGTGCTCAGTCATGAAGGCGCATAGGCTGCTGACAATTCTTGCACTTGGTCGCAGCCCCCGGAGTCGGCACAACTGTGTTGGAGCGCTCGGCGACGGGGGCGAAAGTTACAAGACCGCGGAGGCGTGGGAGGTGAGCGTCGAGGAGGAGGCGACGGAGGAAGAAAGGACAGAAGGGGCGGGAGTTGGGGCTGCAGCGGAAGCAGCGTAGCGCACCGGGCACACACCTGCCACAGCTGCGCTGCCAGTGCGCGGCCAGGAGCTAGCTAGCGGAGCCTAAGTGTACATGACGGTGGATAAAATAGACAAGCAGACAAGCAGACAAGCAGACAGACAGCCTCGGAAAGATAGTCATAGATAGTCGCAAGCCTCAGGGCCAGCGCGCAGGTGTGCTTGCATGGCCCGGCTCGCAGCACAGCCAGGTGAACCGTCCGACAACAAGACAGACAAGCATCAACATCGTCATTGCCCAGATAGATACATTCAGACAACTCTGCCGCCGCCTTGCAAACAGGCACACTGACGTGCCTACTTTCGTGCATGTATATAACACACAAGCAACCCTGCCACCAGGACGACCACACAAGCAGCGGACACACGTCCACTGCAGAACCTCAACTGCGGCAAGGAACTTTGAAAAATCAAAACCCATGTAATAATATTCTCGCAGGCACCGGGGGATAGGGTGGGGGTTGGGAATGGTGACACCGGGAGAACAAAAACTTGAAAAAAAAATCACTAGCAAAAAAAATCGCTTGGCCGCTGACCAGGTGATTTTGGCGCGTTAATCCGACGGTGCACTTTGGAATATTTGGCATGAAAGAAATGTTACTGAATCTTGCGCCAGTGCATTATGCGTTAGGACGGTTGGATTTTTCACGCGCCACCTGTCACCCTCGCGGGGGGGGGGGGGGGCAGAAAAAAAATTGTTTTATGATTTTTTAGGGAAAGCCTGGCACCGGAGGGGAAGGGGGGGGGAGTGATTGTGTCAGTGGGGCAAAATCACTAGCGAAAAAAACAATTCGTTAGAGTGGCCGTAGGAGGGCAGCAATGCACCAGCGGTGGTAGGGGCAGCAGCAGCAGTAGCAGCTCAGCTGCTCCTTCTCTTACTCGTCCTCCTCTTCCTCCTCTTTCTCATTTTTGTCTCCTCTTACTCCGAGGCCTACTACTACTACTACTACTACTACTACTACTATTACTACTACTACTACACACTCATCCTCCTTATCCTCCTCCACCTACTACTACTACTACTACTACTACTACTACTACTACTACTACTGCTACTACACCTACTCCTGCGCCTACTCTTACTCATACTCCAACTCCTATACCTCAGTTTCTCATGCTCGACTACTCCTACTCCTAATCCCGCTCGTACTCCTCTTACTCCTATTCCTACTCCTACTACTGCTACTCGTAGGCTAGTGCTGCTGTTGCTTCTGTGCTGCTGCTGCCGCTATATCTGCTGCGGCTGCTACTACTGCCAGGCTGCTACCTGCTTTTCCACTGCTGCCGTTGCTGCTGGTACTCCTGCAGCTGCTGCTGCTACCACCGTTGCTGCTGTTGTTGTTCTATTGTTGCTACTGCCGCTGCAGCTATTACTTGCAGCGGCAAGTGGTAGTAGCAGCAACAACAATCTAACAGCAGCAGCAGCAGCCTTAATCTTAGTTTCTATTTTTCTCTAAAATATACATGTGCTTTCCTATCCATCTCCCTTTCAATCCGTGCTGGGTGGTTGAAAAAGTGTATCAGTAGATAGGTCGGTGGGTTGGTAGGCAGGTAGGTAGGTCGCGTAGGTAGGTACGTCTGTTTGTTAGTAACTATAAACCAGTAGGTAGTTGGAAGGTGGGTAGGTCCGAAAATAGGTCGGTAGTGTGGTCGTTCGGTCGGTCGGTAGGCATGTAAGTATGTAGGTAGGTAGGTTGCATGTGCGCCCTGCCATCCTGCACAGAGTAGGCAGAAAGGTAGATAGGTGGGTAAATACTTATAAATAAGTGCTGCTTTTTCATAGATAATCACAGACAAATGTATTAACAATGTTATAGGCTATGTTGCGAAGGAGCAAACTATACGCACAGAGCACTTCATGGCTTGGGGCAGGAAGGCCCCCCCCCCCCCCGCCCCACCCCTCCATTTTTTTAAAAAGAAAAAGCTGCAGGAAGGAAGCGCGCGAGAGAAGACAAAATTTTTTACCCTGGTCCCTCCCTCTCACGCCCCCGTTTCCGCCCGTCCGCCCGGAAAAAAAGAAGAAAAAGAAAAGGGAGGTCCGAATTTCTGATTTCTGACTTGGCAAAGATATTCTGTACGGGCTGCAGGGGGTGTGCTACAGCTGCAAGGGAAGTGTGCGAGAGCGAAAATTTGTTCTTTGCACAGTGCTTTAGCACACCCCTGCAACCCGTGCTAGTACGGCACATGTTGTTTGCAAAATCAGACATCAGACATTCTGAATCCCCCCCCCCCCCCAGACGGACGCGCGGCAGGGAGGGGGGCAACGCGCGCGAGAACCAAGAAACAAATTCTTTTCTCCCCTGCCCCCTCTGCCCTGGCTGGGCTAGATAGCATCATTTTCTGAAGAGACTACAAAGTCCAGAAATTTTGCGGACAACAAACACAGGGTTTTCTATTTTTGTGCCTACGGTTTTTTACAGGCCCCCCCCTGCCTATTCCATCCACTTTCCCTGCTCTCCCTCTCCCAGCCGTTTTTGGTGCTTCCTCTTCTTTCCCCCCCCCCCCCCCCGCGCCCCCCCCCCCCCCCCCCCCCCGCGCCCCCCCCCCCCCCCCGCCCGATCCCGCAACCGAGATTTCACGCTGCTGCGCCCCCCCACCCCCCCCCCCCCCCATCCCTCGGTTCACTCCTCTGACTATCGCGTCTAGACAAACAGCACCAGAAATATCCACAACAAAAAAAAAGTATCCCCTCTCCCTTCACCTTGCATAAAACCCTCTCCCGCTCATCTATCGACTCACATTGTCGTGACCTCGTCAGTTTGCGTTCAGCCGCGTATCAGCCAAGCGCCCCCGCACGCTGTGTGTGCTACTGACTGAGGCAGAATCGCTTACATCGCCTAGCTACCAGCATGCAGACCCGGGGCGGGAACCATCATCCGCCCGCTGAGCCTGAGCCGACGGCTACAGATTTCTCCGGTTCTGGAAGTGATACGGACGAGAGTGAGCCAGAGAGGCAGGTTCCCGCGAAAACGCACGAAAATCGCGCGGTGGCCTCAGGTGCCACCAATCGCGCGATCCAAGACAACCCCTTGATCCTGGGGCTGAAAGAGGAGGATTTTGCAATGGCACGTCACTCAAACGACTTGTACTGCATCGTCGATTGCATTACATTCTTCCTCAACTGCTCGCGCAAGGATGCACAGCAGCATTACGACCGCCTGCGGATGAAACTTCAACAAAAAGCTAACAAACTCAAAAATGAAGTTTCAATCCAAAAGCTTCAATTCCCACGTGCGGATGGCAAAATGGGCCGCGCCGTTGACTGTTGCCTGCTCAAAAGTATGATTACGATCTTGTCCCAGCTCCCTGGCGCGCGCTCGAAACAGTTGCAACGTGAACAGGCCAACATTGCTACCAGAGCCTGTGCTGGTGATACGGAGTTGGAGCGTGCTCTGCCCGTCCGCCGCGAGGTGTTATCAGAGATAACTCGGCAGGGCCTGTTAGCAGGCGTGGCGGCGCATACGGCTGGAGGGGTCCAGAGTGAACCTGGGCTGCTCCAGCCGTATGCTGGTGGTAACACTGTAGCGAGGACGACAACGGAACAAGCACAAGAACAGGAGCCACCGACCAAACGCCAGTGCACGGACGACAGCAAGGAACACGAACTAGGAATAAATGAAAGCCGATATGCGGTAAGGATTAATGGCAACTTCCGATCATTCACGATGCGCGATGTGATAAGATTTATTGAGATTGTGTTGAACGACTTTGTAAAACGACAAGCACCCGAAGATAAGGTTAGCCTAGGTATTGAGTTTGTTGATTACTATGGAAAAGTGTCAACAGGCTTGCACAAAGTTAATCAAATCTCTGTTGAAAAAGTTTTAGAAAGATTGTCAGCAATATTTCAAAGCAACGAAAGTCTTTACATGGATGAGAACGGAATAAACTTTGATAAATTAAAATTTGTATTGAAATCTGTTAAAATGCCGACTGGCGGGACAAGGCTACAGGTTTTGAACAAATTGGATATATACAGAAAGAAAGGAGTAATCTGTATTACAAACAACGATAACTTATGCTTAGCACGAGCAATCGTTGTAGTCAAAGCAAAAATTGAAAAACATCCAAAATTCAAGACAATACTAATGGGAAAAAGAAAGATACAGCAGGAAATGGCCGAGGCTTTACATGATGAAGCGAAAGTCATTAAGGATGTGTGTGGAATACCAGAAATTAATACATTTGCTAACCACATTAAATACAATCTGGTTATTGTTGAATTTCCTGACAAAATCATTTATAAAACAGAACTACTTAATGCGAACGGAGAACGGCTGACTAACCTTTACATTCTAAAGACTGAAGGACATTACGATGCCATAACTAATATGAAGTCCATGATAGGAAAAAAGAATTTCTGTGAGTTATGTCTAAGAGGGTATATGGAAAGACACGCCTGTGAAGCAAAATGTAGTATCTGTGAGACCAACGGATGTAAGGGAATAAATGACAAGAGCCAGTGGAAAGAATGTGAGCAGTGTAATAGAAAGTTTCCAAACACTGAATGCTTTAATAATCATAGGACGACAAACTGCGATATTAAAGCGAAATGTAAATCGTGCGGTCTTAATTACAGAAAGAAGGATGAGCACAAATGCGGATATGCGAAATGCCGAAATTGCAAACTAGTAAAACCGCTTGAACACCAGTGCGAAATAGTCCAAAAAGAAATCTTACCGCCGTCAGAGCAATACATATTCTTTGACTTTGAAGCGACACAGGACACAGGCGAGCACATTGTTAATCATGCGGAAAGCCAGTATTACGATGCGAAGGAACCGCCTATTATACATAAGAACATTCAAGATTTCTGTAATTGTGCTTTTGACACTAAACACAGCGGATTTACATTTATTGCGCACAATGCCCGCGGTAATGATTGTCAGTTTATTCTTAAGTGGTTGGTTGATGATGGGCAAACTCCATTTGTAATCTATGAAGGTGGTAAGATTATGATAATGACACTTAAGAAGTATCGGTTTATAGACAGCCTAAGTTTTCTTACGATGCCATTGTCAGACTTTCCAAAGACATTCGGGCTTACGGAACTTAAGAAAGGGTTCTTTCCGCACTTCTTCAATACGGCTAAAAATAAAAACTATGTTGGTGTAATGCCACATAAGAAACATTACGGCTACGACACGATGCGAGGAGATAAACGAAAAGAATTTCTTGAATGGTATGACGAACAAGTGAAAGCACATAACCACTTTGATATGGCGAAGGAAATCGGTGAGTATTGTCATTCAGATGTTGATATACTAAGAAAGGGTTGTATAGATTTTAGAAACCAGTTTCTAGAGTTTGGTATTGACCCTTTTCAATATACAACTATTGCGAGTTGTGTTATGGCTTTGTATCGTGCTGAGTTTATGCCAGAGAATTCAATTGCGATATTGAAAGCGGAAAAGCAAAACAGGATGACTTCTAGGGCTTGTGTAGAATGGTTAGCATACAGAAGCAGGTTAGACAAAACCGATATTAAACACGCATTCAACGGAGGTGAAAAAATGTTTCAACTCGGGCAATCTCGTGTGTATGTTGATGGATGGGATGAGAAAAACAAAACCGCTTATGAGTTTTACGGGTGTCATTGGCACGGATGTGATAAGTGTTGGAATAGCAATGCTTTGAATGTGAAGAAGAATAAGACAATGGGCGAACTACACAAGGAAACAATGAGAAGAGAAAAACAACTTAGCGAACAAGCGAAAGTAATAAGTATCTGGGAGTGTGAATGGAGCCTGATGAAAACCAGTGAAAGACTGGCAGAGGATACAAACGAACGAATTACTGAACAAGAAGGACTAAACCCACGAGAGGCAATGTTTGGAGGTAGAGTGAATGCTTTGAAATTATATTGGAAATCACGACATGATAAGGAGTATGCAAAATATATTGACATATGCTCACTTTATCCGACCGTGATGTATTACGACCTTTATCCAAGCGGGCACCATATAATTATTAGACCAAACAATGACTACGAAAGAAAAAATATGAAAAATAAAATTATAAACAGAGAATATTTCGGAGTGGCTAAGGTTAAGATGCTACCACCTAGAGGATTACTACACCCAGTCTTACCGAAGGCGGACAGAGGTAAGATGATGTATTACTTATGCGATAAGTGCGGAATGACTGAGCAACATGGTGAATGTAAGCACACAGATAAAGAACGAGCAATAACGGGCACATGGGCAACTCCAGAAATTTACAAGGCCTTAGAGAAAGGGTATAAGTTGATAAAAGTATATGAAGTATGGCACTGGAAAGAACAAAGCAGTAGCCTATTCAAAGAATACATAAAGACATTCTTGAAAGTAAAACAAGAGTCCAGCGGATACCCCGCGGGATGTAATACGGAAGCAGAAAAGCAAAATTACATAAACAGCATGGAAATCAAAATGGGTGTAAAGATGGATGAAAGCAAAATATTTAAAAACGAAGGACGGCGAGCAGTGGCTAAGTTGTGCTTAAACTCTTTATGGGGTAAGTTTGGACAGAAACAAAATAAAACACAGAACAAAATGATAAAGGATAAAGATACATTATACAAACTATTGAACGATAAATCAGTTGATAATATTAATATTAACATAATTAACGACAAAATTGTAGAAGCCAGTTATGACTTAAAACAGGATGCGGTGAGCGACCCGATTAAAACAAATATTATGGTTGCTTTATTTACCACATGCCACGCGAGAATGAGACTTTATAATATGATGGACAGATTAGGCAATAGGATATTGTATCATGACACAGACAGCGTAATATATACGACTAACAAAGAAATTAATGAGGTGGATGTAGAGACAGGCGATTTACTGGGAGATTGGACAGATGAATTGAAAGGAGCAAAAATAAAAACCTTTGTGGGAGGCGGGCCGAAATGTTATGGATACTTATTAGATAATAGTAAAGCCAGTATGAAAGTAAAAGGATTTAGTATGAACTATGAAACGAAAAAAGCATTGAATTTACCGAATATGTTAAGTGTAATAAGTTGCGGGCTAGGTATTACAAACACTGAATTATTTGAGAATGGAAAAAATGAACTGGATGAATTGTTGGAGACTGATGAAGAATTACGGATTGCTAAGCGAATTGAGAAGTCTGGAAAAGTAGTTATAATAGAAAACAACAAAATTACAAGAGATAAACAAAAGAAAAAAATAACAAGCGAATACTTAGAAAAGATATTTAGTTTTACATATACGAAAAGACAAGTTATCGGAATTGTAGAGAATGCGATTGAAACTAGACCTTTTGGATATTAATGATATTTGAGAATTGCGCTTTACTGCCCGAAGGGCGTAATCACTCTACGAGATGGTCGTGCTACGCACTCTCTCTTATTCTCAAACATCGTCGGCCATTAAATTATAAAACGATGTTTTGTGATGACGGCAGTCAGAACAAAATATCAAATATCAAATAATTAATTTTTTCCATAAAATTTTTTACCACTCTATATAGACCAATGACAACCCTCACCAGACTATGTGAAAAATTTGAACAACTTTCAATTGAGAAGAAGAAGGAATTCTTTTCCGTAAAAGATGTGCAACAGGTAATTAATGAAGAAATTAAGGCGATTGAAAAAAGTAGAGAAGGAAAACCAAAGGATACTTTTCCATTTGGCAAATACAAAGGAAAAAAAAATTCAAGATGTTGCAACTATTGATAAACCATATCTTGAATGGGTTATGAAACAGCCGTGGTTTGATAAATTTACTGACATTAAAAGTGAAGTAAAAAAATACACTTAATATTTTTGCTAAAAGATTTTTTTAAAATCTTTATATATCATGGCTGACCTCATCACCAAACAAGACTACTTGAATGAAATTGAAAAATGGAACCTTGATGGTAATGTCAAAAAGCCAACAATTAAATGGACTAAGCCTGACATTGTTTCTTTCTATGAGCAATACAAACCCCGCGATGACAATGTGAAAGTCGTTATTCCGTTGGAGACCATAACTGACGAAGAAGAAAGCACTCCTTTTAAGGCGAGTGATTTAAAAGAAACTGGAATTACCGAATTAAAGGCTAATGTAGGAGAAGAGATAGCGTCGGCTACATCCGTAGGTGATAATGAGACTGCTATAGAATGTACAGAAGAAGGTTGTATATTAAGGAAAGCGAGCGATGTTATTCGTGTTGTAAAAGAAAGATACCAAAAAAATAAAGTAAAGTAATACAAATGAAATTGTTCTTTTTTGCTTCAATGATCCTCAATAAAGTTAGCAATAACATTAATATTACCATTTCCACCTGCCGACACAGCCTTTTGTGTGAATGTCAAAACATCGTTCGGTGTTAATTGAATATCGTAGGTTCTTAGATTAATTTGTTGAGTTGAGGCAGCATTAACATAAATCTTAAAAATTGTCGTTCCGTTGGCGATGGCTGTCGCTTTTGTGTCTGTATCTACAATTGAAGTTTTGGCATCAACATCAGCAAAACCCGCCCCTGTCAGTGTTCCGTTCAATACCATTCTGACAACATTAGCCTTTGTATCTTCATTAGAACTAAACATTCGACAATCTTGGGGGTATCCCTTTTTCCGAAATTTTCCATGAAGTATATGGACTTTTTTGAAAACGTGTGGAAATGAAAGGAAATGAATTCCCTGATTGCAGAACATATAAAAATAATATTAAAATATGTTTTTATTAATTGTAATACACTTTAACTTCATCTTCAGAGGTGGGCAGGAACCGGTCCGACACGGTAATTTTTCTACTTTTTCGTAGTCCCGGCTACCATGAATCTATGATGATAACAATGCCGAACATGCAGAATTTGCTTTTACTGTTTATTCTTGCTCATATTAAGCATTTTACTATATTAAGACATGGTTTTACCTTCAAAAAATTCTGTTTGCCCGCTGTGACGTACGCTGGTACGTAGAGGGGGGAGGGGGGGGGGGGTGGGGGGGGGGGGGAATGGGTCGGAGGGAGGACGCTTCACATCAGATTCTGGTGCATTATCAGAGTTAAACAAATTTCTAATTTCAGTTTTTAGAAGAAGCGTTACAGTTGCAGTTGCCCTAGACAAAAACCATTATGAAAAAGTCGGACCCAGAAAAATTCATTCAAAAAAAATAATCACATACGACCACGTCCACGTCCACGTCCACGTCCACCCGCAGCACGACGTGCGCGGCGACGTCCGCGCAAACGGATTCCTGAGTTACGCATTCTCCAACTTGCGTCGGAGCGATCTGAATCATCTACAATATGGATAGCATCATGTTAAGGAGGAGAAGAACAAGAAGAAGAAGAAGAAGAAGAAGAAGAAGAAGAAGAAGAAGAAGAAGAAGAAGAAGAAGAAGAAGAAGAAGAAGAAAACTAATACCATGCTTTTCTTCCTCTGAACCAGAAGATCGATCAGACGATGAGTCAGTTGATGAACTGGAAGATGAAGTATCAGATAAGTCATCCTCTGAATCTGCCACTGGTTCTGCAGGCTGAGCAGCACCAAGCTCTTCTTCCTCAGGGAACCCACAGTCGCATCGTTCGAAATGGTTCCACGCTTGTTCAATAAGCTCTGCCTTCTTGAACTGTTTCCGATCGGAGTTTTGCGTTGCAACACCATGCATTCTCATCCATGATTTCAATTCGCTAACTACCATCTGCTTGGACGCAAATTGCTTTTTTTCCTCTGACGATCTTAGCAACGTGAGAATTTTCCGCCAAGGCTCAGAAGCATTTCCAAATGCTAAATCCTGCTCCTGCTTTTCTTCGCTAGTAAGCTGTCTTGCACCACGCCATCTCGGGTGAGCTGGAGGACGTCCTTCATTAACAAAATAAGTGCGTGGTAAGGACAGCAGCTCTTCATCGGTCAAACGCGTAAGTGCGTTCATTTTCTCCTGTCGTTCTTGAGGCAACTCCATCCAATTTACAGGTAGCTCGTCGATCAATCGAAATTCTGCTCTCCATTCCTTGCCTTTTGCATCGACACAGGACATATGAGCAGGACGGCCGGGCAGGCCGCCTTCGAAGTAATCTCCATCCACCTCTACTCTGGTCAAATTTCCACCTGCTAACATTTCCTCCACATGTGCTCGCTCATCCGGCCCTAGGTATTTAGTAGCCAAAGCACGAATATCCTTCTTCAGGCGCGGATTGACGAAGTAGCCGACTGGAAGCTTGGGAGGCATGTCGGTCGCTGTCATAAATAGAGAGAGAGATAGATAGATAGAACGAGAGAAAGAGAGAGAGAGAGAGAGATATATATATATATATAGAGAGAGAGAGAGAGAAAGAGAAAGATAGATAATATTATTACCGGGGCGTCCGATAAACAAATTGATCGGTTCTCCTCTGGGATCATCACGCACTCCATGAAAATCCTGTGCGTCTCCCCAAGTAGCGATCTCTACAGTCGGCAAAGCGTCAGGATCTTTCTTGGTGATTCTATATGCCAAGGGTTTGTTGTAGTTTTTGAAACTCTTGTTCATACACGGGCTAAAATGAGTCATCCAGTCGTAGTTACATCCGAGAACAACCAGCACATGCCTCTTCTTGTGCTGCTTCTTGAATGCAAGAATGAGCTTTAATAACGCTTGAGCGATGTTAGTTGTCAGGAAGGTGCTCTTCCACCCGATATCCATAACTCGAAATTCCTGATCATCTCCATCGTGCCCGTGCCCTGGTGGCTTGCGATGTGACTCTACTTGGAAACGGATTCCTCTGTCAACGACATTGAGCCCAAGGAAACCCAGCATCGCCCACGCGGTGTTATCACCAGCTCCGTCCCACTCAAGATATAATTTCCACGCTTGCATTGTGCGAGGGTTCCAAAGTTGCCAATGTAAAAGTGCGGCAAGCATAGTAATGTTGCTGTTCGCGCCGTGTTCTACCGCGCCTTCAAGGTACGTCAGAATAAAATGCGTATCGGTAGTGTAGCAGGTATTGATTCCAACGCAAAGGCGAAACACAATTTTTCCTTTGAAATCTTTCGCGGCGCGGCGGCAAGATGGGATCTTCACTGGCGGTTTCATATCGGCTGATATGACTGTGGCAGCAAAATCTGCTGGTGCTGCCTTCTTGCGCTGCATGCTGGCAACGCGGCACGCCCTGTGAATTTTGTGATGAAGCCTGCTACGGCGACGCCATTCTTGAGCTTCTACTTCAGTCCTGAAACCGTTAGAATGATCAGCAGCAAGCTCTGTGCAGATCTCGCATTTTGAGAAATCTCCTTCTGCAAAACAAACCTGTAATAAGTAATGATAACGAAAATATGCATAATACCTCTGACAAACTTGACGTGCGGAAAATCCATGCGCCAAACTTTGTTGATCGTATTGTCTGTCGGAGGATTATTTGGATCAACTCGTTTCGAACAACCAAACCGAAGGCACATATCTTTCCAATTCTCGCGAACATAGTTTTGGACTCCTGCGTCCTGAGCCATTTCTTGCATCCTCCATATTCCGTCGCTGCATATCTCCGGGTAACTCTCCATGAACTTCTCGCAGAGTAATACTGCTACCACATCTTCTGTTTCAGGAACGGTTGAATAGCTTTTTGTCAAAACCTTCGTGTTATTTGCAAGAAGTTTGTGTGCTCTTGACAAAACTTTATCACCGATCCCGTAGATACGCTGCCAGGCTACTTTGCACACAGCCTCCGTTAAATACATATACTGAAACGATCCAGTTTTTGTTTGAAACGATTCAAGCTGCGAAGCTGCCCAAGAATAAAGCTCACTGAGAGACGATGACGCATTCTTCGCTCTCGTGTAAAGCACATCACGCGTGTCGATAAATGAATAACACTTCCACTTTTTGCAGCAGACAGACTTAACTTCCCTGTCCAAGTCGGCGAAGGTAATCCCCAACAGTTTTTGGAGCGCAGACGGTCTCTGAAGCTTCACTGCACCTTTCGTGCGACTTTTCATCGTGTAGGGGCGCGTTGGATTCTTACGTGGTCTGCTGTAAGGAATTGGTGATAATCTCATGATGTTATACAACAGCTCATTCGATTCCATAAGCTCGTCGAAGTTCAATCGAAGCTCGTTGGATAATTCCGCATCGTCCACGCCGACCAGAGGAGGAAGCAATCCAGGGTTGATAGATGCAGCATCACCGTTTGAATCCGTATCTGAACACTCTTCGTCGACGTTCTACGCAAACAAGATCGCTTATGAACATTAACCAGCATGAACATAGACAGGTAGAGAAAAAAAATTACCATGGAGCCAGTAGGAAGATATAGTCTAGAGCTGCTGCAGCTACTAACATCATATCCTGTAGTGACAGTAGAACTGTCTGACTGTTTCCAGCTGTCGAGGTTAGCATCAACGTCAGGAACACCTGCCTGTAAAAAAGAATCTTCTCAGTAATAATTTTCATTTATTTATTTTTTACCTGTGCATCACTCAAGCTTGATTTTTCTGTGATGACTGTAATGTCCGAGCTTTCCCTGGGCAGAAGCGTGCGGCGACTATCTGAAATTGAGGACACGCTGTCGAGAAGCTTCCTCTTTTTTTCCGGCGGAATAGATGATGACCTGGAGAGCGGTTGCTTTCCATCAGAACTAATACTGCTGACCGACGCTAAAAGTTCAACCTTTGCTTCATGAAGCAAGGAAATTGACTTAAGTGGAAGCGGATGTTCTTTCTCAGGAACGATGAAACATACATGACCAATGTCAGTCTCGAACAGGAAAACTGGGATTTTAGCTCCTTCCTTGGCAGCCTCTTTCAACCAGACCGGATGTGCATCGCTTGGCAGCGTAGCTATCTCTAGGTCTGGATTAGGTGCATAGCTGAGCAAAATCTCTTGATCTTTCGATATTGCGGTGGTGACAGTCACAATAGGAGTACCCTTGCTGACCTGACATTATTTACAACAATATTTATAGAAAAAATACAACACACGTAACAAAAACTTACATTGCATGGATGTATGTAACAACTAACATAATTTACCTTCACGTTCGGTCGGCAAGTGTCATCGTCGAGCTTGTTGAACCCTTGCGATGAAGAGTTGATGAGATGCATTGCATTCCTGCTCGATTCGTTAATGAATTTAATTGGATGCATCCCTGTTTGCAGGGAACTCCCAATTTTCATAGTGAAATGATCAGAAAATGCAGCATGATCTGCAGCACGCAAAGACTTTCCTCCTGGTTCGAGGAGCCCAAGCTGAAAAGAAGGAGGAAGGTATTTATCAGCAAAGACTCCGTAGCCACCACCACGGTGTGCCACATATATCGGCGCCTTGCTAGCCCTCAGCATGGCATACCTAAAGTTTGAAATACACATGAAAAAAATGGCAGCGCTTCCCGTTAGAGGGAATCACTAAAAAAAAAAAGGACAGAGAAAGGCTCACTGATAGAAGGCCACACACACTGGTTTGCGGCCCTGCCTTTGTGGCCTCGGCTTACCAATATATTTCAAAAACAACTTAACGATTTGAAGTGTGCTCATATCATTTGTTTTCTTACCAAAATTAAGATAATATTTTTTTACCCTTCTGGATAATATAAGGTCTCCCGCTCTTATTCCTATAAACCCGCGGGGGTCTTACCTTAGCCTTTTTCTTATTAGTCTTTTTAGCGATCATTGTATGTTAACAAAAAAATATTTCTAATATTTTGGAATTTGAAAACAAAATATTTAATGAAACTTTACAGCTCTCCTCGTTGCTTACCATAGGTAGACCCAATACGAGACGCATATGGAACCCCGACATCGGCAAGGGCATTAGCGGTCTTTGAAATAATCTTGTTATCGCGAAGGAATTTATTAACATCCAAGGCAGTTTTTCCGACCTTTGCCCAGTTAATCTTTCCTCCCTTTTGTCCACATCCCTTCTTCTTAGTTTTTTTTTCCCCCTCCCTTCTGTGGCATTGATGGATTGTATCCGATGTTATATCCTGATGGCCGTGAAATTATCACTGGTGATACTGGCATATAATAAATATTAGAAAGACTTTAAAATTTTTTCAGCAAAAATAAAAAAATAATTCTAAAAATATTATTTCATGCGATAGGCAAAATTTTTCCGTAATTCATCATCAACACTTGAGACATAAAGAAAATTAAATCTCTCCTTTGTAGCCTCGTGATACTTTTGAAGAAAATAATCAAAGTCAAAAGATAAGTCTAAGTGTTTATACACGAGTTCCATTTTATCCTGAGACTAACCCGGAACGATTAACAAATAATCTAACTGCTTAATGGCTTCTGGCTGTAGGTCATTCAAATACTGACTAGACATAATCACCTTACTTTTATAGTGTCTGTTTTTTTTTTAACAAATCACTTACGGACTTATCTCTTAATCCGCTCCCTAAATCGTCCAAAACAAAAACAACCTCTGGTGAAATATACTTACTTGGTCTCTCTTTCTTCTCACCTCCTTCTTCTTTTTTCTTTTCCTTTCCGAAATAAAGAAATTGTGGTTTCTCTATTTCCTCTTTGTCCTGTTTTATTTCTCCTTCGTGTTGCTCGTCATGTCTGTTCAGTTTGTCAGGTTCATAGTCTATCACATTTACACCATCTGATTTAAGAAAGGTGTATATTGGCATTGGGTTTCCCCTGTTCTTAAAGTGCTTTACCATTGCTTTATAAATGTAGTCCTTGTGTATTGTTGAAGCGATAATTACAATACGGGTCTTTCTGTCTGTAGTCCGTTTCAGTATTTCAAAGAGTGCTGTTGTTTTCCCGCTCTTCTTACGGGCAAGCAGAAATATATTGGCGTAAAGTTCGTTGAATAATTTATAACCTTTTGCTTTTTTTGTTTCCATCCCCCTCTTGTTTTACAGGCTTCACCTTGACATTATTGATTTTTTGCATCGTGTATATTCTAAGCAAGAAATTCCAAACACACAACAATTCGTCCCGCTAAATTTCCTGTGTCAATATTTCCGCTGTCAGTTTCAAGGACTTTAAATGTATATTGTTCGTCTGACCAATTTACTATACCCAAATTATAACTGAGATATGAAATGTTTGCTATATTACTATCAGTGAATGTGCCGATAATTCCAATTCTGTCCATATAAAGAATTCTGGTTTTGGTTTCCGTCTGGTCGTTCGTATAATGAATAAACTTAACATTCATTTTGGTCGGTGTGAATGACATTTGAATATTTTCATTAAATGTTTTGCTTCCAACAAAATCATTGCTCAGAAAAATAATCTTTTGGTATTTATAGTCAGCCATGATTATATACAAAGATTTTAAAAAATCTTTGAGCAAAAAATATACAAATGTTAATAATATTATTGTTTGTGTGGTCGGCTATTTCGCGGACTGCCTGCGACTTTTACTCACGGGTAAGCGAAAACAAGAATGAGAGTTGTGCTTATTGTATAAAGCAAGGAATAGAAACTAAATTTAAATGCCTGTATCAACCTTTCAGTGATTGGTGTGTTAGTTTTGATGAAGCCCTGCCGTTAATCTGCGCCGGTGATAGTTCTTGGTATAAAATACATTTATACGAGTGTTCATTTCTTTGAACTAGAAGGCGATGGAAGGCAAATTATCCTATGAGTAAGGTCAAAATTCCGACATAAGTGTTAGCAACCTCACACGGCAAGTTCTTTTCAGATAGCCTTACGATACAAAGGGTTATAATGGCAATAATGATACCCATTTGAAATAAGTATTTCATAAGTCGGCTGTCGGTCGGTCTGTTTTTTATACAACAACAATTCCAGTTATCTTTCAATTCGTGCTCTACTTTTTTTTCCTCAGTCTTTAGTTCTACTTCAAGAACACGAGACTTTAATTCTGGAGTTAGTTCGCCATCCATATCCATAATAGGTGGAGGTCTGTGAAGTCTAGTTGTATTATTGGACATTTGAAAAAACGACTGCTCGTACTTCTGCTAATTGGTTTGCTTGGTCTTGTAATATATTTAAGTAAAGTTTTATTTTCTTTTTCTAAATTAACTACCTTTTCTGATAATTGTTGAACCGCTTTAAGTAACGGGGCGATAAACTCGGAATAACCTATACCATAACCGACATCACCACTATCAACACATTTAACATCTTCTGGATTAACACTCACACCTTTCAATTCGCATTCTTTTCTTTGCTTTGGACACGGAACCATAATTGTTTCTTTTATAAAACCGCCAAAATCTAGCATATTCATTTCTGTTAGTATTTCTTCTAATTCTTGTGCTATTAAGCCAGTCCTACATTTTTTTTTATCATCAATCATACGATAGCAGACTGGATTTAACTTATTAATAAAATCTAAGCCTAAGCATTCCTTTATATCTTCTTTTTTTCTCCTGTCTGAATATTGAATTGGATTAGACAATACCCATAATTGTCCATCGCTTCCTCTCAAAGACATTACAGCAGTATTCGAATTATTCTCCCATGTGAAACCATTAGTTGAGCTAGCAGCCACTCTAAATCTTATAGAATGAGAAGATACACCTCCGCCTACTCCACCTGCTGGTGCTGTTCCTCCACTCATTGTTTTACCCGTCCCAGACTGAGACATATAAATGCCCCAGTTTGAATCACTGGTATCCCACATAATATTCCTCTCGCATTCGTCCCGTCTGTCTGTCCTTGAATTCCTATTTTCGCTCCATTAGTAGTTGTGGTCGTTAGCAACCCAGAGTATGTAATCCCCGCATTTGCAGTTATTAATCCTTTTGTCCATAAAGTTCCGTTTGCGCCATTCAAAGACATTAATAGTTGCTCCCCTGAATTCTCCCATATAAAACCCATCGTAGCATCATTAGCAGTTCTAAAACGAAAACTATATGAACTAAAATCATTTCCTGAAACAGCCAAACCATTTGCCAAACTTCTAGTGTTTCCAGCTCCACCAGATGCAGCATAAATTCCCCAACTTGTATTGGTGGTATCCCATAGAAATATTCCTTTTGCATTTGTTCCGTCTGTTAGTCCCTGAATTCCTATTTTCGCCCCACTGGCATTCGCTACTGACGTTAGTGTGCCAGTGTATGTAATCCCCGCATTCGCAGTTAGTAATCCTGCTGTGCTTATATTCATAGCCTCAGACTATGTTATATTGCTTCCTGCTGTTATTCCTGATTTATAGTTAAAAGGAAGTTTGTTTTTGTATATTTGAAAGTTTGAACCAGCATTACTTGATTTCCAGTTTGAGCCGTCATAATAAGCATCAAAACTTAAGCCTATATTGTCGTGTGCCCAGTTCAATAATTGAAATGTTGGATAAGCATCCGCCGTTGTTATTGCTTGTAAGTGTGCCCCTCCGATATTTGAAGCCGTCCCGTATAATTCTAAGCCCCCCGTCGCCCCATTTGCTGATTTCGTTGTATTGCCTATGATTATTGGCTTACCTGATGCTGTTGTTATTTTGTCGCTCGTTGTTAATGTTGTCGTAGTTATTCCTGAGGTTGAAGTAATTGTTCCAGCACTTGTTATGTTGTTTGAGTTCATATCTAAGGCTCCATAAAACCGCATACCCCCAGCATTGTTAAAACGGACAATGTCAGACGAAGCACTTTTATTATCTAAAAGTTTTGAAATATAAAGTCCCGCCCCTTTTACATCAAATGCTACATTCGTGAATACATAACCTCTTTGGTCTGCGGTTTCACTTGTAGCGGTATTTAGAGTAAATAAGAAATATTGATAATCATCTGATGTCTGTGAAAAGAATATATCTCCTCCATTTTGGTTTAATATCCTCGCCCCATTATATGTAATATTTCCACCATTAATGATTTCTTGATTATTAAAATCAGCCGTTTGTGTTAAAGTTAGATATTTTATTACGGTGCTCGTCCCGTTGAATGTTTTAATTCCTGTTATTGTTTGGTCTCCTGTTAGTTTCACACAATTGTCATCAAGATATTGTCTATTTACCGCTTCATTCGCATTTTGTGGTGCTCCCAGATTAACACTCCGACTACTACAATCTAATCCAGTAGCATTAAACCACGAAACAACCGTCCCATCAATAATAAAACTTATGTTTTTCGCAAAAATTTCAAAGTTGTAATATGTTGCAGTTTTCATATCCAAACTAGCCATTGACCCGATATTACTGGTAGAATTAAAAACAATGAATGTTCCCTTCGTTGTTGAATTTATTGAATTTCCCGTTATTTCAACACCACTGCTATATGTCTTAATTCCTGCTATGGTTTGGTTTCCTGAGGTTTTAACTGCCGAAGTATCAAGAACAGAAACATCCACACCGTCAACAAGATTTACATTTGTTATGCGTTGGTTTCCCATAATATTATTTAGCCCTCCTGTCATACTGACGGTGCCGTCTAATCTAAGAAAGGGTGATGCCACGTTTCTCCATTGTCCTGTGCTATAAATGAGTAGTTGATTATCTGATGCTGTTGTTATAATCACATCGCTATGTGTATCAATACTTCCACTCGCCGACACTTTCGCGTTGTTGGAGTCGTGCTCTGATAGCCAAGTTGTGATAGACCTACCATTTAGTTGATTTACATTTGTTTTGCTTTGACTTTTCATATCAAGACCAGCACTCGCATTTATTATACTGCTAAATGTTTTAATTCCTCCTATGATTTGGTCTCCTGTTAGTTTAACCACCGAACCATCAACTGCGAGATTTGCGAGATTAATTCCATTATATGTAGAAGCCCCTGAATAGCATAACCACCCATATTTAGTCCTCCCGTCATACTGACGGTGCCGTCTAATCTAAGAAAGGGTGGTGTGGTGTTTCTCCATTGTCCCGTGCTATACATAAGCAGTTGGTTATCTGCTGGGAAGCCTGATATTGTCATATCGCTGTGGCTATCTATACTTCCACTCGCTGAAACTTTATCATTATTATCTTGATGCTCAAATATCCATTCATCAACATCTTTGGTATTTAGTAAATTAACTCCTGTTATATTCTTCCTTCCCATACTAATATTGCCGAATTCATCCACATTTATCGGAAATGTTTTATTTACCCAGTTTATTGAGTTATATGTTAGATAACTATTCATCGCTATCGGCGCGGTTATAACCACATCTGAAAGTGTATCAATTGAACCAAGGGCGGTATTCTTCCATTTACCATCTACATCATTATATGTTAAGTATTGTCGCTCGCTTGTGCAAATATGTTTGTGTCTATCAAATTATATAAACTGGTTTGGTGCGGATTGGAAGTATTGCTTCTGTGTTGAGTTGAGGCTTTACCTTCGTCGTTGTCCCTCACTCGTTACTCTGTATAGTATAAATTTTTTCCTTCTTTGATGTCCGTCGTTGATTTTAAAGCGAGACGTGTGTCAAATCGCGCATCAGTATAATAAAGATTTATTGGGTCGGAATCTTCTGGCACTCTGTCTGTATTCAGACCGACTATGTTTGTGTTGGTAAGGTCAAGGTTAAGTATATTTAAATTATCAACAGCCAACTCATTAAGGCCGAGTAATGATTTATATTGCGACATTGGTATATATTAATTAATTAATTATTTATTTATTTAAAAAATACTAAAAAATAAAAATTTTAGTATAGAATGCCAAGTCCTGAAGCGAGTCGACAAAACTGGGGAAAAGCAGTCGATGGAAGGGAGGGGGAAGAAAAAATTACAGTTTGCACGACGGGACGTTAGCTTGCCGCACAGCGCTGTGGACTTTAGCTTGCCGCACAGCGCAGTGAGGCACGTCGCGTTCCAGCTGCTGCATTTTTTTCCACACTTGCCCGCTCTTCTTCATTAACCTCTGCCTGGAACAGAAAAAAAGTTTTTTTTGGGGGGGGGGGGGGGCAGGAGCCTGCCACCCGTGCTGGAGCAGCATGTTGCGCTGAAATCAGAAGTCAGAAAACCAGAAATCAAAAAACTGTTTTTCTGGAGGGCACGTCGTCCGACGGGCGGGAGGGTGAGGGAGGGAGGGAGGGAGGGAGGGCAAGAGGGGCGGCGCGAGAGAACAGAAAACAAGTCTTTTTGGGCAGCTGCCTGCCACCAGTGGTGGAGCAGCGTGTTGAGCCTGCCACCCGTGATGGAGCAGCATGTCGGGCCTGTCACAGGTGCTGGAGCAGCATGCCATGCCAAATCAGAAGGCAGACAACCAGAAATCGAAAAAAAAAAATTTTTGGAGGGCACGTCGTCCGACCGGCGGGAGGGGAGGGAGGGAGGGCAGGAGGGGGCGAGGCAAGGCGGACGAGCAGCGCCAGAAGAAGAGATTTTTTTTTTTTTTTTTTTTTTTTTTTTTTTTTTTTTTTTTTTGTTTTTGTTTCGGAGGCAGTACTCGCAGCTGCAGCACCCTGTGGCAGGGTGCTGCAGCAGTATGTTTGGGGGAAAAAACCAGAAATTTGGGGCAGTCGCTGCTCGCGAAATAGCTTCATAGTCCCGATCACTGCTTTCCCGTTTACCCTTACTAGTTTTGCTTGCCGATCGCCGATCGGTCGGAAGGGTGGAGAGCTCGTCTTGCGGCACAGTCATGCGCCAGGCAGCCACGATATTTCTTCTTTACACGCGGACTCGCTTCCCCCCCCACCCCCGCCTGCCCAGCCAAAATAGTTGGCGTCGTCCCCAGAGAAGCATCTCCAACTGATTCCTGTTATTGTAAAGCTAGGTATTTTCCTACCCAAACACGAGATGGGAGACCGACCCCTGCGCGAGCTGGAACACGGCGACGGAAGCTCACGGGCGTTGGCACAGCACCTTACGCTGGCCGCTGGACTACATGAGCCAACGCAAGACAAAACCTCGCAAGATGACCTGGAAAAGGAACTGCAAAATGAAGCCAATAGGTTGTGGGTAGATATTCAGTCCAAGCCAGCTGCGTTGCCACCTGAAGCGTACAAGCAGCTTGCCAAGGCTAAAAAGGAGCTCGAGCAGGGCAACCGCCAGGGGGCAGTCGAGATTTTGAAGACGGAGCCCGCGGTTTGGTGCAACGAAGCGTTATACCATCTCGGGTGCTGCATGGCATTGGATGGGAAAATACATGCGGCCTTTATATACTGGGCCTGTGCCATCGAGAAATATCGTCCAATTATGCTGGAGCCACTGCATCAGCTAGACCTTTTGTGGAAGTTAACGAAATACTGCGAGCAGCACGGCTGGACTATTGACGTGGACATCGGCTGGGAATCGCCCAGCCAGGACCCGTTTTATTACTTTCAAGAGCTGGCTCAACTCCTGGAGAGAGTGCCGGCCCAGGACAAAGAGGCTTTTTTGGCCCGCAGCCGCAACGCCCCCGAGACGTCCCTGTTATGGAGGCTTTGCAGCGAAACAAGCCGTCGCACCGTGAACCCGGAAGCTGGTGGAACCATCCCACGAGTTCAGCGCGAGCGCAACGACCAGCGCACAGGCCCGGACCAGCAGCAGGAGACAGCACACGAGCAGGGCCCTGCACCGTCCTCGCCCGAGCGCGACGACGTCATCCTGCCTATCTCCACAAACCCAGATGCCATGGAGAGTGCTCCCGCTTGGGCGAGCTTCATAAAACGAGTAGAAAAACTTTTGTGGCAGATTGTACGTTCCAGACCAACCGCATCTCACAGCGCCAGCTCAAGCAGCTCCAGCTCTATGCCCGGAGCGGCCGAGCTGGCAGAGGCTAAGCGACTGTTCCAGACGAAAACCAACGACAACGACGTCCTGGTCGTGGACAAGCTGCGCCGCGAGCCTGCGTTTTGGCACCCAGAGGCGCTTTACCTCCTTGGTTGCTGTGTCGAGTCCGGTCGCGGTGTTCCCCGTCGTAACGCGGAGCTCGCCTCCCTGTATTGGATCTGTGCCCTTGAAGCCACTGATGCAAGCGGGACAACCGTGAAGCCTTTTTATTATCTTGACATTCTTTGGAAGCTCGCGGAATACTTCGAGAAGCTTAATCCGAATTACTTTGGGAAATGGGCCGCGCCAATAAACTACGGCAAAATTTTCAAGGTGGAAAATCCCTGGTGGTACCTGAAGGAACTGGCTCGTCTCGTGTGGAAGGACACGCCCGAACACCAGGAGCTTTTCTTGCACCGCAGCCGCGAGGCCCCGCAGACGTCCCTTCTGTCGAAACTCACCTGGGATGCGTGGCTGAGCCTTTCCGTCAGCACTCGTGCTATGCAGCTCAGCGTCGAAATGCAACGCTTTGCTGCCAGTCTAAAGCAACAATCGTTGCTTCAGCTAAAGAAGGACTGCCTTAAAGATTTCCAGTGGATTTTTCTCATCAATCCGGAACCAACTGCCGAATTTGTACGCGACCTATGCGATGTGCTGGGGCGCTGGTGGCTGGGGCGAACGGATACTCACGCGGCGGTGCGGGTTACCGCTATGCGAGAAGTCCTGCTTGGCGAAGACGTGCTAGTCGAGCACACAACAGCGATTAAGCTGCAGCGACTGAGGAAAGAGTACAAACAGTGCAATGCGGATCAAGAGCTAGTGCCGCGCAAATGGGCGTCGCGCCACAGGAAAAAACAGAACCTGTTCAGTGTATGGGAAGAAGACTGTGCGAAAGCAATGCACGAGAAGGATTTTCAACGTTTGCTCCTACCGCGGGGATTGGCGCTCGATCAAACGGCAGGCAGCGACCCGTCGTGTGTGCGGGAAGTGCCAGACTGGGGCGCCTTGATTCGAGACTGCTTCAAAGCGCCCGACGGAGATTTCTTTGTGCTTTGGCTCGTGCAGCAGGTGCGGGCCTGCCGCCCCATGCAAGAGCGCCCCGTACAGTCGTGGCTTTGCCTTGCGGGCCAGGTGCCCTTGCTGCTGAAGCAGATCCTGCGTTCCTACTGCCAGATTTTGGGTGACGAGCACGTGGCGGTCTTTCGCGATGGTGCGAAGGACCACGACTGGGCGCGCAAGAACGCGGAGCTGCAGCAGAGCCTGCTGGTTGTGCTGGATGGTTGTTCGAGGCAGGCGCATGATGCCTCCCATCACAAAAAGCTGCTCAAGGTACTACGTTCCGACCGCGAGGTACCCGGCAAAAAAAATAAAGATAAGCAATTGGAGCCAAGTATTGGTACTGCCCGATGCTAACGGTGAGCCACTGTGGACCGCGGAGCAGTTGCGCCAGGAAGGCCTGGCAGGCACGCTCTTGCAGCTTGCAGAGCCCGCATCGATAAAATCTTTGCCCGACGTGCCTTCATCGGAAGAGCTCGCACAGTACCTGCACGCTTGCGCACTGGAGCACTTGGCACTCAGCGAGTCGCCTGCCCGCTCAGTGCCGTTCATAACAAGCAGCCAGGCGTCGGAAGACGGATTCGAACGGTGGGAGTCGGCGTTCCGCAGAGACGTTAATCAATTTAAACTACCGGGTTTGGATAAACAAACAGAGACTGTTTTTTGCGTGGGGCAAGGCACGAACGGGGGACGGTTTGCAGTACAGCCCCAGCATCTCGTGGAAAGCTTCGAAAGCTTTCTGGGTTTCGAGAAGGGGGAGTTAAGCGAGCGAGCCGAAAAGCTATTCTGGGATCGTTTGCAGGCAAGCTTTCCTGGGCTGGACCTGACGAAGAAGTTTAACCACAATATGTACACTTCCAGTGGGCACGCTAAGGGCTTGTTGTTTCCTAAGGGCTTGTTGTCTCCCTCGGAGGATAGCAAGGAGACGCGGCGCAACAAGAAGGCCAAGAAGAAACGAAAGCGAGATCAGGAAGAGGACAGTTTAAGCCAAGCTGCGCCGCACGAGGAGACGAGGCGCAACAAGAAGGCCAAGAAGAAAGGAAAGCGAGATCAGGAAAAGGACAGTTTAAGCCAAGCGGCGCCGCACGAGGAGGCGCGACGCAACAAGAAGGCCAAGAAGAAACGAAAACGCGATAAGGAAGAGGAAAAATTAGCCCAAGCGGCGCCGCATGAGGAGATGCGACGCGAAAAGAAAGCCAAGAAGAAACGCAGGCATGATAGGGAAGAAAAATAGTGCAAAGTAAAAAAGACGCAAACGGCAGGACGTTCGCAAAGGCAGCGCACAACCAGCTACCGCGCGTTTCGCGCGGCCGGCAACAGCTGCTCAGTTGGTTTTTCCAAACCCCAACATCCCGACGGACTCGCGATTCGTCTTCTGGTTTCAATAATTAAACAATGTTTGGGTCGTAGGGAAATCCACAGTCGGTGCGCGGGAGCGCCTGATCGACAGCCAGAGTCACCAGCCACGCTCGTTTCGTCGAGCTGCGCTCCGCCGCTGTCCTAGCCGGACACGCACGTCCAACTGGCTGCTCCTTACCCCCTTGTGTCACCACACGATAAGACGCAAGCGCCGGGCGGCCTGTAGCGCCAAGGAGTCAAAAGCGTGCAATCAAAGCAGCCGGCAGTGGATTTGCTTGCCTTGGCTTCTGCTTATGCTATAGTGATACAGCTCTCCATCAGAGCTCGTGCCCTCCCTCTGGCGCCCCGCCCAGGACCTAAAACAACTATATCCAGTGGGCTATTGTTTCCTCGAAAAAAAATTTGTTGATTGATTTTTTGGAATGCTCTGCCTGCCGCTAACAAATTGAAGGTGGTAGCGCTTCACACAACCCGCATTTGCACACCATCCTAACCCTCTTGCGAGACCACGTACAGGGGAACGGACAAGACGGGCAGGGAGTCAGCTCGCCGGCTGTAGCACCCCCCTGCAACTGCCCCTGTAGCGCCGATGCTACCCTGTCGTCGTCGCCCATGCAGGCATTCATCATCTGCTGTAGCAAGACTTGCACTCTCTGCGTGCCATCCCCTTCCCATCACCCCTGCCCACACCCCTTCCACCCCCCCCCCCCCCCTGCCCCCCTCCCGCCCGTCCGTCCAGCGACTTGCTGAAAACAAAACGAGTTCTGAATTTCTGATTTCTGATTTCTGATTTTTTTCTAGACATGCTGCTGTAGCACCCTGTGGCCCACGTGCTGCTACAGCTGCGAGCCCTGCTTCTAAATTTTTTTCTCTGGTCCCGCGCTGCTCGTCCCTCGCACACTTGCCTTCCCTCCCGCCCGTCCGTCCAACGACTTGCTGAAAAACAAACTGAGTTCTGGATGTCTGATTTCTGATTTCTGATTTTTTTTTTGCAAGACAAGCTGCTGTAGCACCCTGCCACAGGGTGCTACAGCTGCGAGCCCTGCTTCTAATTTTTTTCTGGTCCCGCACTGCTCGTCCGCATTCCCTCGCCCACCTCCCTCCCCTCCCGCCCGTCCGTCCAACGACTTGCCTAAAAAACTGAGCTCTGGATTTCTGATTTCTGATTTCTGATTTTTTTTTTGGCAAGACAAGCTGCTGCCACAGGGTGCTACAGCTGCGAGCCCTGCTTCTAATTTTTTTCTGGTCCCGCACTGCTCGTCCGCATTCCCTCGCCCACCTCCCTCCCCTCCCGCCCGTCCGTCCAACGACTTGCTTAAAAAAACTTAGTTCTGGATTTCTGATTTCTGATTTCTGATTTTTTTGGCAAGACAGGCTTACGTTTAGGTCTGCTTACATCAACCCCTTGTGCCCAAACCATAAATACACAGAAGAAACAGCAGTATGACATGCAGCGCTTGATCGATATTGTCCAAGCTCTCGGGGAGTTGGGATATACAAACTTGAGCTACAGCTCAACACGACAGAAAAGAAACACGACATTAGATTTATTTATTTATTTATTTATTTATTTATTTATTTATTTATTTATTTATTTATTTATTCATTTATTTATTTATTTATTTATTTATTTATTTATTTATTTATTTATTTATTTGAGGCAGGGCTCGCACCCTGTGGCAGGGAATTTTTTGGGAGAAAAAAAATCAGAGACCAGAAATCAGAAATTCGGAACTCGGTTTTCTTGCATAGCTGCACCGGACGGACGGGCGGGGTGGGAGGAGGGGTGGGGGGGGGGGGGGGGTGGAGCGAGGGAAGGCTGACGAGCAGCAGGAAAATTTTTTTAAGAGGTGGGGCTCGCACCCTGTTGCAGCAGCGTGTTTGGGGAAAAAAATCAGAAATCAGAAATCAGAAATCTGGAACTCGGTTTTGTTGCTGCAACGGGCGGGCGGGGAGAAGCGGGTGGGGGGGGGGGGGGGGATTTTCGCTTAACAAATAAGATATTCCCTCCCCCCCGGGCGGGGAGGAAAATTTGTCTGATTGCGCTGGCCAAAGCATCAGATGAAAAAAAAATTTAGATGAAAAAAAAACCGCCGCCAAGACCGGCAAATTTTCTTCATGCAACGGTTGCGCCAAAAGTTGTGCGGAATTTGCGACGGTTGGAAGGTATGGCAACTGTCGCCACCACAGAAAGAAAACCACCGCTTGGTCTGAGCCAACGGCGGGCGGGGAGGGGGGGGGGTGAGGGGGGGGTTGGGAAATTTTTGCTTAAAAAAAGATTTTCCCTCCCCCTTGGGCGCGCGGGGGGGGGGGGGGGGGGATTTTTGCTGAACAAATAAGATTTTCCCTCCCCCCCGGGCGGGGGCAAATTTGTCTGATGGCGCTGGTCAAAGCAGCAGACGAAAAAATATTTCATGAAAAAACAACCGCATCCAAGCCGGCAAATTTTCTTTATGCAACGGTTGCGCCAAAAGTTGTGCGGAATTTGCGATGGTTGGAAGGTATGGCGACTGTCGCCACAACAGAAAAAAAAAACCGCCGCCGACGAGTAGGAGAAGGAGTAGAAGCAAAGGTAAGAGGAGGAGGAGCAAGGGAAAAAGACAAGGAAGAGGCAGAAGAAGAGGACTACGAAGAGGAATGATAGAACAGAGTAGGAAGAGGAGGAGTAAGAAGAAGAAGAAGGAGAAGGGGTACGAGTAGGAGTAAGAGGAGGAGGAAGAGGAAGAGGAAGAAGAGGCAAAAGAAAGAGAGAGAGAGAGAGAGAGAGAGATGGAAGAGGAGAGGAAGGCAAAGGTGAGACAGAGGGGAGAGGAGAGGAGAGGAGTGGCAAGAGCGGGAGCAGGTGGAGGAGCAGGAGTAGGAGCAGGAGTAGGAGCATGAGTAGGAGCAGGAGTAGGAGGAGTAAAAATTAGGAATTTAACTACTGACTCTGCGATTTTGGCGCCGCCCGCTCATCGTGCATAACTGATTAGTTGGCGTAAAATGAATTTTAATGAATCTTGCGTGCATCGAAACTGTTTGATTTTTACGCGCCACCGCTGTTGGCGGAAAGTTTCATGTGCCGCACGCCACCCCGCACATAGAAAAAAAAATCCTACTGTGGCAGCCGCCAAGGATTTTTTTCACCTGACTTTCGGGAAAGGCCTGGCTAGGAGGGGCCAGGGTTTTAAATTTTATTTTAAATTTACAGAAGTAGTAAATCATAGGATCAGGCTGCGGTCAACTTGGATAGCTGGTCACCTCTTGCCTTTTATTGAAAAATTAGTAAGAAAGTCTAACTGCTCACTTATTTTTATGAAGTACTTGAAAATAGTCTCGGTTTGATCAGTATAAAATTGTTATTTGACCTGAACCTGTAGTATTTGTTTTTGATCTTTCTAGTTGTGGAAAGACCAGTTATAAAGGGGGGGGGGGTGGGAGGGGGGGAAGTATAAAATTCTCGTCTGCCGCCGCCCAAAGAAGTTTTTTCCCCTGCGATTTTGGCGAGCTGGTCGTACAATGGAATGTTTGGCGTGAAAAGAATTTAACAGAATCTTGCGTGCATTGGGACGGTTTGATTTTTCACGCGCCACCTGTCACCTCCGCTATTGATGGAATTTTTCACGTGCCACCCGCCAACCCGCCATACAAGAAAAAAAGATTTTCGTAATCGGCGGCCAAAAAATTGTTTTCCCCGCTGATTTCCGATGAAGGCCCGGGTGGGCGATGGGGGGGGGGGGGGGCAGAAGAAATCTGTTCCTTGATTTTTTGGGGAAGGTCGGGGGCGGTGGGGGGGGGGGGGTTTTCCCCGCTGATTTCCGATGAAGGCCCGGGTGGGGGATGGGGGGGGGGGCAGAAGAAATCTGTTCCTTGATTTTTTGGGGAAGGTCGGGGGCGGTGGGGGGGGGGGGGGGGGGGGGGGGGGGGGGGGGAGGGGGGCAGAAAAAAATTGTTCCACAATTTTTAGGCAAAGCCAGGAAGGGGGCAAATGGTGTCAGGGGAAAAAAAATCACGACGAGCGAAAAAAAATGTAGTTTGGCCGTTGACTCGGGAATTTTGCTCGCTAATCGTGCACAAAGGGTAGCACAATTGGATCAGTGCCAAGCCGGCCTGCGCAAGCTCGACCTGGGCTCTCGCATCCAAATTACGGATGCAGGAATCGGAAAATTTTTAACACTGGCCACGAACTGTAAGGTAAGTCGTTAGGCATTCGTGCGGTGCGTGGTGTTTTTTTCGATTCTTAAAAAAAAAAAAAAAAAAAAAAAAAAAAAAAAAAAAAAAAAAAAAAAAAAAAAAAAAACGTATGCTTCCTTGGACTTTCATTCCAGCAACAGCACCACGGCCTGAGCCCTTGTGGCTTTCCTTTTAACTAATATTTTTTTTTAACAGGAAAAAAGAGTGTTGCGACATTCCAATGGCACACCCTGCCTTAGCCCGTGCGGCGCTAATGTTGCCTACCTTTGGTCCTCACTGCTGTGCAAGCACCCCGGGCCGCCCTCGGCCCGGGCCGCCCTCGGCAGGGCCGGCCTTGGCGAGCACCTCGCGGCAGGCGTCGACGAGCAGTTGTCTATCTCGCTCGAAGTACAGGTTCACCGGACGCATCGCGTTTTCTACCAGACGCTGGACACACGGTGGATTGGCCCCGTCATGGGCTGCCCGAAACTTCTGAGCTGCCAATCTGCCCGCGCGAATCAGGAGATTCCTCAGCTCGGCGGACCTCGGCTTTGGCGACGGGGCCAGCTGCAACAACACCTCGGTCAGCCCCAATTCGGCCTGGCTCACTACCGCCGGGGGCACCGCCGTCGCGGCTGCGGGCGGCACGCCGTTCTCACCCAAGCCCGCGGGCGGTTCTCCGTCACCAGTGGCCGCGGGCGGCGCGCCGTTCTCACCAGTGGCGACGGGCAGGGCCGCACGACCGTGGGCAGGCAGCAGAATTTCGTCTAGCGTCGCAGTCAGCCCCGCCCGGCTGACCCAAGCCAACGCGCGACGGGCCGAGTTCCTGGTCTCATCCTTGAGAAACAAGATATCCCGCGCATCGAGCTCCACGCCCGCGGTTGCGAGCGATTTTTCGTACAAGCGCGTCGGGGCTTGGCAGAGATCAAACACCGTCTGCTGGATAGCGCGGACGCTCTGGCAGCGAGCTTCTGCATACTTCTGCTCAAAGTTAGCCAGGTTGATTTCTTCTTCATACACGACGCGTCGAAAGATCGCCAGTGCGCGTTTCGCCTCGAGATGCTCGCGCTCGTTGGCTATGGCAGCAAGCTCCCTTATGATATCATAATTACCATACCGCAACAAGTCTCTGTAATTTTCTTTCATCTCTTTTTTCTCTTCAATCGTAGGTAAAGGTGGTGCTATTGGTATAGCATGGTGCTCAAAATACACCGCACCTCTTACTTGGTTCAAGTAGTTTTGGGCTGTCGGTGTATCAATTTTATACCCCCTTACCTTCGGTTTGATATATAGCACATCCCGACCCCTGACAGACTTTATTTCGTAATTTATCTTATATTCCCTTAATCTATCCAACCTGTAGACCTTGCCATTATAATTGTGTGTCTCCATGTTTGATAATAGTATATTAAGGAAAATATAATTTTATTAAATTAAAATATTTGTCTGCCTCAACCAAGGGCCCCCCGTAGTGGTCTAGTGTGCCCTATATATAAACCCCCTCCTTGTCTTTAAATGGAAATTCGGCGGTTCCTTCGAACAAACTTTTTTAATTACCATAACTTTGTTTGTCAAGTCGATGCGGAAGAAGACCTATGGCTCAATAAGAATTTTACAAACAAGTTTTATTCAGTAATTGGTCTCAATAAGAATTTTACAAACAAGTTTTATTCAGTAATTGGTCTCAAGTAGCGGTGCTTATTAAGCAATCTGTTTGGAGAAAAAAAAGTAGATATTGATTATGCTTTTTTCTAACCAAATAGATATAGTTTTTTGTGCTTTAATTAACGAAAAAATTTAGCCCTGTAAATGGTTTTAACTGCTTTACGAAAATGAGCCACAATTTCCTCGATGTTCCCCCACGATCTCACCATTATCGTTTCAGCAACTCCTGCCTCGTCGACCAATACTACCACATACTCTGCTACAACCTTTGGCTTTGTGTTGTATCCCCACATGACACATTGAATGGAATTAGGCACGGCATTTTCGTAGAATTTTGCTTCTCCCTCCGCACGATTGATTACGGCATGAAAATCGGCCAATCTGGTAATTGTATTTCTGCTACCTGTTCTCCTTCCTCCTTTTTTTCCTCCTTTTTTTGCTCCCCTTGGCCTAAGAACATCTGGTATAGCAATCTCGATGTTCTTGACTTCTTGTGCAAGCGCCTAATAATACATACAATGAAAAAAAACAAAAAACAAAAAAAATTTACATCAACTGCGGGGTCGGGAACCTGTTCAACTTGTTGCTACACACATACACATAAAAGAAAACAAAAAGAGAAACTTATATAGGATGCCTGAACACGGGCGTCGTGGGCGTCCTGCGCTTCTTGCTGTGCTTCAAGTAGAGCCATAGCACCCTATACAAAGAAACACATACACACTCAAACAAAGCAAAAAAAAACAAAACATTTTACCTCAACTGCTGGATCTGGCTCATCGTTTTCAGCCCCGCTCTTCTCGTCGTCAGACATTTCACCTGCCACACAATCAAGTATGGCATAGATAAAATTTTTGAAGATAGGAGGGCTTTCGCCCAAATTTTTTTGGATAAAATTATTTTACACACACAAGATTATACTCCTATGTGATAAGGGAGTAAGTGGTTTAAAACCACTATTGTATTCAACTTTAATTTCTCATACATCTATACATGTTTTCATCGAACATATAATTTTCATTCTTAACCCTAGGGTTAATAGGCGCATGTACATCATACGAGATATACTTGATAAGTGATTTGTTAAATGATAAATTTTCGTTGTCAATTCCATCAAAAATTTTGTCAAGTATATTAGCACTATACTCATTTCTATTCTCCTTGCGCCAAGCATAAAATAGTTTAAGTTCTTTTTCTTTTTTAATTTGTTTCATTCTCCTTTTTTGCTTAAAAATTCTATCACTCTCAACGTTTCTACTTTCCTCGTCCATAATTAACATATATTCATTTATCGCCTCTATTTTAACTTGGTCTGGTTTCTTTTTTTCAATTAGTAAATCAATTTCTTTATCAATTTTGTTTATTCTTTCTTCACAAGAAATCTTACTTTTTCTCAAATTGGATTTGCTCTCTTTATTTGTTTCAAAAATTTCCATCCAATCGTCTTTCGTTCTGTCCTCTTTCGTGATCAGACTTTCGCTCATGATTGGATTATGCGGTAATGCGGTACCGCGGTACCGCGCACTCTAAGGTTTAGGTTGTTTTCTGTTTCTATTTCCTTTTCATTCTTCCAGAACATTCTTTCTGTGTTTTTCAGGTGTAAGGTGTATAAATGCCACTTTTTTATGCTAGGTTTCCTTTTTTATTTGTGCTGAAACGTTAGGATTAGTTTTGCTTTCGTTGTGGTTTCTAGAAGTATTGTGTGCTTATGGATTTCTTATTTCGAACAATGGCTGAAGTGTATTATGTTTTTTTATGTGTTTCATTTCATTTTACCTTTTTCAATTGTTTGGAAAAATAATTATTTAATGTAGCAGTATTTATTGCTTTTTGCTTACTATATTGAATAATCAATAGTAAGCAGAAATAATGAATAACGGCTCCTTGTGTGGTTTGTGTGCTTCAAATGCATCGAAAAAGTGTGCCCAAGTGGCACCCTATACTACTCCTACCATCACACATACTGTATGAGGTAGGGTTTTTATAGTCTCCCACGACTGTTTTTTGTTTTGTTTTTTGTTTTTTGTCATTGCCCGCGAAGGGACTAAATATTGTTGTCATTGCCCGCAAAGGGACTAAATATGGTAGATATTTTCAGCTATTTCCCGCAGAGGGTCTTGGTATTTCCCTCGTTGGGTCTTAATATTTCACTCGGAGGGTCTTTGTATTTCCCTTGGAGTGGCTTAGCATTTCCCGCAGAGGGTCTTGGTATTTCCCTCGTTGGGTCTTAATATTTCACTCGGAGGGTCTTTATATTTCCCTTGGAGTGGCTTAGCATTTCCCGCAGAGGGGAGTAAATATGAAATCAATTATTTTTTGCGACCTCACCGATAGACCCTAATCATATTTGGGTCACCCTCATTTAAATCGTTTATTTCCTTTACCAGCAAACAAGCATTAGTAAAGGTAGCACCCTTATCAATAAGTGCTTGAATTCCTTCTATCACTTCCTCATCAACTACTCCTCTATTCTGCTTCTTCCACAATCTCAATAATTTCCGTTCTTCTTCAATCATCCTCAATCTCTTCTTCCTTCGTTCTTCAGCTAAATCCTCTTTCACCTCTTCCTTCTCCTTTCGCCTCTTCTCCAAAACTTCTTCAATTGCTTCAAACCGTTCTTCCTTCTTATTCAATTCCATTTTCATCTGTTCAATGATTTCTTTGTCCTTTTCTATTTCTTTCGTCGCTTTTATTTTCATTTCGTTTAATCTTTTTAAAGTATAACTATCACTATCAAACTGTTCAATCCATTCTTCCTTTCCCTTAATATTATTTGGAATTAAATTAATAGACATTTTGAGGTTTTATTATCGTATGAGGTCCCACAAAACTGAAAAAAACGACCAGAGAAAAAAAACGAAAAAAGCATTCCCACAAAAATCGTGGGTTTGTGGGGTTGAAGTACGGCTGTCAGGCTATTTTTCCATTTTTCTTGACCCGATGTCTCAGTTCCGTGTTTACGGCTAAAATTCTTCCTATGATTTTCGGAGAAATTACGGTGGGCGAGTGGGAAGTGGGAGTTAAGAATGGTGATTATCGCAGGTTCAATTCTGATAATCATCTGACTTAATTCTATTTTTTACCTACAAATCTAATATTAGTTTTGCTTTCTTTTCTCTTTTGCTCGTCCTTATGTTCTCAGGTTGAATGTCTTCTCTCTTCAACTGTTCTTTTGTTTTCTTTTCTTTCGTTATTTCTTTGACTTGTTCGTTAATTTGCTTTTCTTCATCAGCTGGTTTGTCAAATTTGGTCTTTAATAATTCCCTAGGACTGAGTAGCTCATCTGAATTTAATATTAAATTGAAACCCTTTCTTCCGACGACGGTATTGTCGGCCACCTTTGGAAAATAAATTTCTCTTTAACTCACGGCGGACTCTATCTCCCTTTTCAAATTCGTCTACTAAACCATCCCTTTGAATTCGTTGTTTATTTTTATTTATACCCTTAAATACATCAATCGGTCTAGCTTGAATTGTTATATGATGACGCATATTATAAGCATCTACCATATCATCAATCCAAGAAAGCCAATCAAAATTGCCGTTAGTTTCAAATAAAATGTCAAGCCACCGTCTTATAGTTCTAATAACACTGTCAACTATCGCAAGAGCCCGATGATCTCCCACTTCAACCGTCCTATGGTCAATATTGTTTTCTCTGAAATAATCTTTAACCATTTCTTTATATTCACTTCCGCTATCGGTTGTAATTGATTCGGGTGTGTATGGAATTGATTTTAAAGCCATATAAACTTCCTTAGCAGTTTTGTTTTTAAGTGGTTTAATAATTAAAAATCGGCTGTGAGTGTCAATCCAAAACAACATCCAAGCATAGCCTTTATTTCCTTTCTTGTCTTTAAGTTTTGACATATCCGCCAAATCTACAAATACTTGTTTAAGTGGTTTGTCTGACCATATAGTATTCCATTTATCGGTCGGTAATCTTTTTTGGTAATGAATTTCAAGTGCTTGTTGCTCCTTTCTTTCATCCTCGTCATCTACAACTTCATCCGTGCTATTGTTTTGCGGATTGCTGTGTTTGTAATCCATCTAATATTTTATCACACCTAATGCTTTATCCTTATATATCGCTCTTTCTTTTTTTTCAAGTTCAAAACAATAATTAGAACAAAACTCGTACATATAAAACCAATCAAAACTATCATCAATAGCTGTAATCTGTCGGTTCGCTAAACAAAGTGTTAATCCACACACATAGCAACTAGTGAAGTCATACATACGATGATTATATAGGTAGTCCATAATGTGTAAACGAACATCTAACGGTAAATCAGGCTCAGTCAAGTGCCTTTTTCTCAACTTGCAGACACTCTTTTTGGCTGAAAATTTTACGCAACGATTGCTGAACTGTTTGGTAAGCCGGATTAGTAATCAATTGTGCTTTATTGAGCCCAGAAACTGCAAAATAATTCTTCAAAAAATCAGAAGTTACGGGAAAACGTTGCCAATTGGTAACAGAAATTACCAATTGGCAATTGCATGCACTTAAACAGTAGTATCGTCCCGGGAGGCTTTCAAATTGTTATGATTTGAAAGTTCGAAGTGAGTGTCATACTGAGTTTGTACGTGACTTACTATAGCTGCGGTTTTATCCTGTATCACCATTGACATAGTATTAATATTGGCACGGTAGTTACAAATTTTATTAACTATAGTATTTATTGTAATATTAATAAGGCACGGGACCGTCCTCCAAAAAATACAATACTATTAATATCGAAACCCAGTGTCTGAGGGGTTGTGAGACGTTGGCTTTCACTGTGACAACCAAGCTGTGCGCACAACCCTCCACAACTTTTCAATTCCAGCAAAAAAATACAATACTATTAATATCAATTGAAACCCAGTGTCTGAGGGGTTGGGCGACGTTGGCTTTCACTGTGACAACCAAGCTGTGCGCACAACCCTCCACAACTTTTCAATTCCAGGTGACAGTAATTTGTTACTATGATTCAACTGCGGACGTCAATGTGCCACCTTGAGTTCAAATGCTATAGTAGTATTAATAATATCATAATTTCAGTGAAATCACACATTTTAATTTGTTTTAGATCTAGATATGAATATTCTTCACCAACATATATAATGACTATGATATGATACAAATTATTATATATCAAGTTTATAATATTTGACAGATTAGGCTATGATAGGATGGACAGATTGAGCGCATTGATAGCACAGTTACTGTTGACAGCTGAGACAAGCGCAGGGTCAAAGTGTATGTATGTATGGTATGTATGCTATGTATGTATGTATGTATGTATGCAGTAACTCACGGTATGTGTGTATGTATGTCACTAGTAGTGATGTGTATGCATGTATGTAATGTTGTCACGTATCTTCTGTACGTATGCCACATACATGAAAGTAATATGCATGTATGTATGTACGTATGTACATATGTAGTGCATGTAGTGTATGTATGTATGTATAGCGAGTTAATCAAATACGCGTTGGACCACGCTCTCGATCTTCACGCGGCAGATCGGACAAGGCCGGCCGCCTTGCCTCAGTTCTGTCGCGCACTCCGCGCAGCAGCAACGATGTCCGCAGGGCGCGAACACCACCTCTACCGGTCGGGCCATGCACACGGCACAGTCCGCAGGTGCCGCGGGCCGCTCGGGTATTGCCTGAGGAGCCACCTTGCTGTTGCTCCTGCCTGCCGCGTCCAGCCCCAGCAGAGGCCGCAGATGGACCCAGAGGGCTCGTCGGTCGGGCAGTCGTTTCACCCCGCAATCTGTTAGGTTTGTCATGTTCTCGAGCGCGGCTAGCTCTTTCCCATCGATCCCGTTTTCTCGGAAGCAGGCCACGAGCTGCGCGAATCGGCCCTGCTCCAGGCTCCCCACCCAGTCCGCCACCTCCTCCTCGCTCCACAGCCGCCAACGTTGGCTGAAGGCTTCGCGTTTGGCCGCCAACAGCGCCTGCAGCGCTTCGCCTCCCACGCTCTGCAGTGTGGCGGTGTCCAAGTCCAATCGTGCATCAGCCTCAGCAAGATCTGTCTTGAGCGCGGTCACCTGCGCCGGGAACAACACCAAAGCGGCCCGGCAGCATGCCATCATCTCACATCATGTTAGCTTAGGTTAGCTTAGGTTAGTTTAGCTTTTGTTTGTTATGTCTTGTGATGTGATTTGATGTGATGATTATGTTCATCATAAGTTGCGTGATGTCATGTCACTGATTGATATGACCTGCTGCGGCATGCTGGAACGGGTGTACTTGCTCGCTTTACTGCTCTATGGACAACGGATGATACAAAAGATTACTATTCATTTATTGGAATAGGAAACGACCTTAACAATGGCTTTTATTTTTTACAAAAATCAAGCAGGAATGAATATCGCACATTGTTCGGGAAATGCTGTAGATTATATTGACCAAGTTGATTGGGACGACCCTTGCGATGGAACTTCGGCTATGCCTGCCTTAGATTGGAGCGTAGGAAATGTATTTCAAATTCAATTTCAATATCTCGGATTTGGTGCCATTAAGTTTTCAATTGAAAATCCTGAGACTGGTGATTTCCAACTAGTTCATATGATTAAGTATGCGAATGATAATAATGGTGTAAGCCTGCGAAATACGACATTACCCTTTACAGCCGTAATGAGAAATGATGCAAAGACTGGAATACAAATTCTTAAAACGGCGAGTGCTAGTTTATTCGTTGAGGGGTCAAATACTATTAATACAAGTATTACAAATACTGCGGAAGGAGACGAAAAAACGAGCACCACTGAAAGCCCCATTTTAAGTATCAGGAATAAAGCACTATTCAATAATAGCCTAACCAACTATTCAAATGTCTTTCCTTCCTTGGTAAGTATTACGAATGAAGATACTAAGTCAAATGTCGTCAGAATGGTATTGAATGGGACACTAACAGGGGCTGGTTTTGCTGATGTTGATGCCACAACTTCAATCGTAGATACAGACACAAAAGCAACCGCTATCGCCAACGGAACGACAATTTTTAAGATTTATGTAAATGCCACCTCAACTCAACAGATTAATCTCAGAACATACGATATTCAATTAACACCGAACGATGTTTTGACATTCACACAGAAGGCTGTGTCGGCAGGTGCTGGTAGCAATATTAATGTAATCGCTAACTTTATTGAAGACCAATAGATATTACATCGTTTAAAAGTAAATAATAAAAAAAAATAAACGGGAGTCGATGTAATATCAATCAGAGATATTTTTTTACCGCATCTTTGTTATTAAAATAAGGTTGTTGAACTAAATATTCAAGGTATGGTTTGTCAATCTTAGCGACATCTTCAATTTTCATTTTTTTATACTTACCATATTGAAGAAAAATATCGGTTTCACTTTGTGCTATTTCTTCGCCGACATTCATTTTAATCTCTGTAATTCCAGTCTCTTTTAAATCAGTCTCCTTAAAAGGTATTGTTGTTTTGGAGGTAGTCCAAAACAACGATTTGCTCGGCTCTTCGTCCAACACGTTTTCTAAAGGAATAACTACTTTCACATTATCATCTATGTTGGAAATCCCAACATTGGGCTTATATTGCTCATAAAAAGAAACAATGTCGGGTTTAGTCCATTTAATAGTGGGTTTCTTAACTTCGCTGTCAATGTTCCATTTTTCAATTTCATTCAAGTAGTCCTGCTTGGTGCTTAGGTCTGTCATTGATATATATACTACAAAATAATTTTTATTAAATGTATTTTTTTACTTCACTTTTAATGTCGGTAAATTTCTCAAACCAAGGCTGTTTCATAACCCATTCAAGATATGGCTTATCAATAACTGCTACATCTTGAATTTTCTTACCTTTATACTTACCAAATGGAAAAATATCCCTTGGCTTGCCTTCCTTTCTCTTTTCAATTGCCTTGATTTCGTCGTTAATTACCTTTTGAATATCGGTAAGAGCAAAAGTTTCTTTTTTTTTTCAATAGAGAGTTTCTCAAACTTCTCGCATAGTCTTGTAAGGGTAGTCATAGTATAGTATAGGATATATACTTTATAGAAAAAATAAATAAATAAAAAAATTATGAAGTTTAACTCCATAACCCATATCTCTATCTCCGACATGTCGGAGATTTACGTGTCGGAGATTACCTATATTGTTTTTGTTATACTAAATATCCTTTAATATCCGAACGGGCGTGTTTCAATCGCATTATCTACAATTCCAATTACCTGCCTCTTCGTGTAGGTAAAACTAAATATCTTTTCCAAGTATTCACTCGTTATTTTTTTCTTTTGTTTGTCTCGTGTTATCTTGTTGTTTTCTATTATAACTACTTTGCCAGACTTCTCAATTCGCTTAGCAATTCTTAATTCTTCCTCGGTCTCTAACAAATCCGCCAGTTCATTTTTACCCTTCTCAAATAAATCTGTGTTTTTAATACCAAGCCCGCAACTGATTACACTTAACATATTAGGTAAGTTTAAGGCCTTCTTCGTCTCGTAATTCATACTGAAGCCCTTCACTTTCATACTGGCTTTGCCGTTATCTAATAAGTATCCGTAGCACTTTGCCCCGCCTCCAACGAAGGTCTTTATCTTGGCTCCCTTTAATTCATCTGTCCAGTCCCCGAGTAGTTTGCCCGTCTTTACATCATCTTCGCCTTTCGTCAGGTCTGTGGTATATATTACACTATCCGTATCGTGGTATAGAATTCTCCTGCCTAGTCTGTCCATCATCTCATAAAGTCTCATTCTCGCGTGGCAGGTAGTAAATAGAGCAACTACAATATTTGTCTTAATCGGGTCGCTGACCGCATCCTGTTTTAAATCATAACTGGCCTCTATTATTTCGTCGTTGATTATGTTAATATTTATGTTATCCACTGATTTATCGTTCATTAGTTTGTATAGGGTTTCCTTATCCCTTATCATTTTGTTTTGTTTTTTGTTCTGCTTCTCTCCAAACTTACCCCACAAGGAGTTCAAGCACAACTTAGCCACCGCACGGCGACCTGAGTTTTCTTCTATTTTGTTTTCATCCATCTTAACACCCATTTTAACTTCCATACTGCTTATGTAATTTTGTTTTTCGGCTTCCGTATTACATCCCGCTGGGTATCCGCTGGACTCTTGTTTTACTTTCAAGAATGTCTTTATGTATTCTTTGAAAAGGCTACTGCTTTGTTCTTTCCAGTGCCATACTTCATATACTTTTATCAACTTATACCCTTTGTCTAAGGCCTTGTAAATTTCTGGAGTTGCCCATGTACCCGTTATTGCTCGTTCTTTATCTGTGTGCTTACATTCGCCATGTTGCTCAGTCATTCCGCACTTATCGCATAAGTAATACATCATCTTGCCTCTGTCCGCTTTTGGTAAGACTGGGTGTAGTAATCCTCTCGGCGGTAGCATCTTAACCTTAGCCACTCCGAAATATTCTCTAGTTATAATTTTGTTTTTCATATTTTTTCTTTCCTCCTCGTTGCTTGGTCTAATAATTATATGGTGTCCGCTTGGATAAAGGTCGTAATACATCACGGTCGGATAAAGTGAGCATATGTCAATATATTTCGCATACTCATTATCATGTCGTGATTTCCAATACAATGTTAGAGCATTCGTTCTACCTCCAAACATTGCTTCTCGTGGGTTTAATCCTTCTTGTTCCATAATTCGTTCGTTGGTATCCTCGGCCAGTCTTTCACTGGTTTTCATCAGGCTCCAATCACATTCCCAGACACTTATTACTTTTACCTGTTGGCTCAGTTGTTTTTCTCTTCTCATTGTTTCCTTGTATAGTTCGCCCATAGTCTTATTTTTCTTGGCATTCATTGCATTGCCGTTCCAACACTTCTGACAGCCGTGCCAATGACACCCGTAAAACTCATAAGCGACGTTTTTTTCGCCGTCCCAACCATCCACATATATTTTTGATTGCCCGAGTTGAAACATTTTTTCACCTCCGTTGAATGCGTGTTTAATATCGGTTTTGTCTAGTCTGCTTCTGTAGGCTAACCATTCAACACAAGCCCTTGAAGCCATCCTGTTTTGTTTTTCCGCTTTCAATACCGCAATTGAATTAACAGGCATAAATTTAGCACGATACAGAGCCATAACACAACTCGCAATAGTTGTATATTGAAACGGGTCAATACCGAATTCAAGAAACTGCTTTCTAAAATCTATACAGCCCTTTCTCAGTATATCAACATCTGAATGACAATACTCTGAGATTTCCTTCGCCATATCAAAGTGGTTGTGATTATTAACCTGTTGTTCATACCATTCTAAAAACTCCTTTCTCTTATCTCCTCGCATAGTGTCGTAGCCGTAATGTTTCTTGTGTGGCATGAGCCCAACATAGTTTTTGTTCTTGTCTGTGTTGAAGAAGTGCGGAAAGTATCCTTTCTTAAGTTCCGTTAGTCCGAATGTCTTTGGAAAGTCAGACAACGGCATCGTAAGGAAACTCAAACTATCAATGAAGCGGTATTTCTTATGTGTCATCATCATTATCTTACCGCCTTGGTAAATGACAAATGGTGTCTGTTTGTTATCAACTAGCCATCTAAGGATAAACTGACAATCATAACCGCGGGCATTGTGCGCGATAAATGTAAATCCGCTGTGTTTAGTGTCAAAAGCCCAATTACAGAAATCTTGAATGTTCTTATGTATGATAGGTGGTTCCTTTGCATCGTAATACTGGCTTTCAGCATGATTAACAATGTGCTCGCCTGTGTCCTGTGTCGCTTCAAAGTCAAAGAATATGTATTGCTCTGACGGCGGTAGGATTTCCTTTTGGACTATTTCACATTGGTGCTCTAGTGGTTTCAGTTCTTTACAATTACGGCATTTTGCATATCCGCATTTGTGTATGTCCTTCTTTCTGTAATTAAGACCGCACGATTTACATTTCGCTTTAACATCGCAGTTTGTGTTCATGTGATTATTAAAGCATTCAGTATTTGGAAACTTTCTATTACATTTCTCACATTCTTTCCACTGGCTCTTGTCATTTATTCCCTTACATCCCTTGGTTTCGCAGATACTACATTTGGCTTCACAGGCATGTCTTTCCATATACCCTCTTAGACATAACTCACAGAAATTCTTTTTTCCTAGCATTGACTTCATATTGGTTATGGCATCGTAGTGCCCTTCCGTTTTCATAATGTAAAGGTTTGTCAGCCGTTCGCCTTTCTCATCTACTAAATCAGTCTTATAGACGATTTGGTCAGGAAACTCTACAATAACCAAATTATATTTAATGTGCTTAGCAAAGGTATCAATTTCTGGGAGACCGCACACATCCTTAACAACTTTTGCTTCATTATGCAAATCCTCAGCCATTTCCTGCTGTATCTTTCGTCCCATCATTATTGTTTTGTATTTTTGGTGTTTTTCAATTTTTGCTTTTACTACAACGATTGCTCTGGCCAAGCATAAGTTATCGCTGTTAGTAATACAGATTACTCCTTTCTTTCTATATACATCCAGTTTGTTCAAAACCTGTAGCCTTGCTCCGCCAGTAGGCATTTTAACAGATTTCAATACAAACTTTAATTTATCAAAGTTGGTGCCACTTTCATCCATATAAAGACTTTCGTTGCTTTGAAATATTGACGACAATCTTTCTAAAACTTTTTCAACCGAGATTTCATTGACATAATGTTGTCCTGTAGATACTTTGCCGTAATAATCTACAAACTCAATACCTACATCAACCTTATCTCTTTGTCCCTGTCGTTTTAAAAAGTAGTTCAATATGATTTCAATAAATCTTATTACATCTCGCATAGTGAAAGACCGAAAGTTTCCATTCAACACAACCCTGTAAATACTTTCGTTTATTCCAAGTTTGTGCTCCTTTCTGTCGTCTCGCTTGATTTCGTAATTGCCATATCGCATCAAGTCTCTGACATTTTCCTTGATTTCTTTTTTCTCTTCAATCGTAGGTAAAGGTGGTGCTATTGGAATAGCATGGTGTTCGAAATACACCGCACCTCTTACTTGGTTCAAGTAGTTTTGGGCAGTCAGTGTATCAATTTTATACCCCTTACCTTCGGTTTGATATATAGCACATCCCGACCCCTGACAGACTTGATTTCGTAATTTATCTTATATTCCCTTAATCTATCCAACCTGTAGACTTTGCCGTTATACGTGTGTGTCTCCATGTTTGATAAATATATCTAAAGAAATATAATTTTATAAAATTAAAATAATTTTGCCGTCTCAAATGTGTGGTGTGTCCTGTGTCCTTGTGTGCCTCTATATAATGGTGTGTCCTTGTCTCTAACATAAAATTCGCCCATACCCCCGTCGAAATGATTTTAATTCCGACGGCGTAATTGTTGTACGGCTATGCTATGCTAGCAAAACCCATAAATCCTATTAATCTTTTGTCTTTCCAAGATAATCTCCAACGTGTTGGAGATAATTTACTTGCTATATCCTGAACCGCAATGGCAATTATTTTCTATATAACCACACATACTACATCTTTCGTCTTCTTCATTCCTATCTCCGACATGTCGGAGATTATTGACTTGTTCAACCTTAGATTTTAATAAATTTTTTGTTTTCGAAGTAGTCGAAAACAAAGATTGTATATTTTCTTTATGTTTATTAGATTTCTTATGTTTACATTTACTTCCATTTGTAATCTCTGCTCCACATTCGCAAATATAACTTTTGATGATTCATTTCTTGATTTTTTCATTTTTAATTGCTTTTCTTTCACGTTCGTAATTTATTTTCCATTCTTCATATTTAGGTATTACAACTTCTTTATGATATTTATTTGCTTCTTCCAATGCCTGCTCTTTTGATTTGCCTTTTCCTATGCAGAAACTCTTACACATAACTTTTCCTCCATCTCTCCATTGAACTTTCACCATAGGTCTTTTTTCATTATTCTTAACCATTACGCAACCTTTTGAAATCCTGAACGTCGTCATCCTATATATGTGTCTTTATAATTATTTAAATAGAAATTAACTTGTAAGACTAAGGCTTATTTGCTTATAAATGCTTTCTGTATTGTTTGTTTGCGAAATGAAGAGGAGAGCCGATTGAATGATTTTGATTTCTCCGGAGGAATGTATTGAAAAAGTGTGCCAAAGTGGCACCCTATACTACTCTGGGCCAATATTATTGTCGATTAGGATCAACACTTGCAACGCTTCATTAACCTGCACCAACATATGACAATATATTTGCGCCTTTTGCTACCGCGCCGCGGTAGCAAGTCGAATAGGAACATATGTGGATATAGGTGAACAAGA